>JADHZB010001410.1:31711-54510 GCA_015657535.1 Nephromyces sp. MM_2019 | reverse complement strand
CACGCACACACACGCACACACACACACACACACGCACACACACACACACACACACGCACACACACACACACGCACACACACGCACACACACACACACACACGCACGCACACACACACACACGCAGAGAGAAAAACAATAGCTTGGAGAGCAGCGATCAAGCTGTCTTTGCAACACACACTCCTGTCACTGACAGAAGTCAAGTGTAATGCCCAAAAGGACCATTTTCCTCAACTCAATAATGCTTTCACACAAGATTTGTCTGCCTATGCGTGTGTGAAAAGAATGTGCGCACATATTTGTGTGTGTGTGTGTGTGTGTCTGAAGATGATGTGATTAACCACACTACATAGAAGAACTAGAAAATTTATATAATCACTCTAATATATCACATCAAACAAAATGAATTAGTAGCTATTTCTACACACATTATTATCAATAGTATTAGATCTATACTATATATCATATATCTTCCATATTACCAACCTACTATACTTTTAGAAAAGCCTAATCAGGCAGGTAATACTAAGCTTCATATATATATATATTACACACACACGAAAATGTAATTGGATTTGAAAGGCAAACAGCGAGATCCATGATGGTTACACTCCAATTATATATATATCTCTTTTCTTAAGATATTATTATATAGTCAAGAGAGATTGCTACATGATATAAATCACCAGCCTCTTCCAATTATTCAGCATAAATCAAACTACCTTTCTAGCGGTATAACACCGTGTCTTCAACCGTATCAAACACACACATATAAATACTGAATTCGATGAAAAAGCTTGCAACAAAGTCCTCCAGAGAATACCCAAAAATACACTTAAAAACTCCACAAAAATGAAGGCTCTCACTAGATGAAGAGGGGAGAAAAAAGTGTCTGAAGATCATAGAAAACGCGCTAAAACAGTCATTTCCAGCTTCAGGAGCAACCTCAGTAGAATGAAAAACACACACACTTCAACCTTCCGATTGCTATCAAACGCTTCATACACACGGCATGATGGCATGCTTCTTCAAAAATATATCTCCTACCGAACACGATTTCTCCGTCTTTCGCATTCCGGATAGGGACCCATATTCTCCTGCTTATACCCTGTTACCTCAAGTCTACTATATGTGGCTTCTGTGTGCGAATTTCCCTCACCAGATTTAGCAACTACTCCCTCCTCTCCGCTTCCTTTACCCAATTCTCGCTCTTCTCCATGCACAAACTGAAGCTTATAAGGAGGACGCATATCCTCCTCTTCAAACACTATATCTTCTATTCCAGTGAAGGAGCTTCTTATATGCTCCTGATCGAGGAAAGTATCCAAAAAATCCAGTGAAGTTAGCTGCGTGCTCATACGAAAGTATTGAGCACTGCCGGGATCTCCATAGCCTAAGAATAAATCATGTAACCAAATCGGAATAACTGTATCTTCAGGCTTATTCATCAAATTCCGTATAGTTTCCAAGATTGCCTTGAAGTTGTTTTCTTTGCTTTTTCTGCGAATCAGCAGATTAAAGGAGCCATAAATGTCGGAACTCCCGTTGAAAGTTGAAGAAACCTCAGCGTATCGTGAATTCTTCATGGAAGATCCTAAAAAGCTCGAATTTTGAAGGTTTCCTGCATCTTCTACGCCTGATAAACCATTAGATTCGGCGGGACTACTAGAGAAAGCTTCACTCTGGCGACTAAGCGCTGATTCAGCAGACCCTCCAGGCAAGTTTCTACGCCTATTTTCGGTAGTTCCATCTTCTCGAGAGACGCTATTATCATAAAATGCAACGCTATTGCTGTCATTAGCATAAATTCCAGTTTCTTGGGTGAAATTTACTCCAATTTCGTCAGCTACATCCTCTCTCTCTTCATTAACTTCTCCACTCGCCACATCAATCTGGTACTGTGCAGGATCAAGCAAAACTCTGATTGTTCGTATATCTCCAACTGGCTCAATGCTGAAAGATGATAGATAGCCATCACTACCCTCAAAAGAAGACTGGAGATCGCTGATAACATTGCCTTCTTCGTCAAGAACTTCTAAAACCTCAGCCCCACGAACTGCCATCACTCCAAACTGCTCTGGAAACGAAGCTTGAGATGCTGTTCGAGAAGCTTGTGAATCATTCTGCAACGACCTTCCATGTTCCACTCCAAGGTTAGATCTCCTTGTTTGAGTAGAAATATCACTGTGAGAAGTTGATGCTGCATTGTTTAGATTACTCGATTTTTCCAGCAAGCCACTTCCACTTTGACTGATACTTTGAAGCTTATCTACACCAATCCGGTGGTGGTGAGATCCCGCTAAAAATCCACTCTCATTGATATCATATCCCTCCTCTGATTTAGGCGGTAGAGCAGCGATGGAGACTAGGAAAAGCACATCAAACTTTCGAAGTGAATCCCACTCAGATCTCGCCAAGCTACCCCCAGCACCCCCTGGCAAGCTTCTTTCGCCTGGTAAACCCGAATGCTTACCAGAAGCACTCAACATCTTGGCGTTTCGACGATTTCGCTCCTTTGCATGCTGCTCCTTCAGGCTGATGACAATCTCTGCATATACTCCACCAGGCACTTCTTGCCCTAGTCTTGGCTTCTCAACTTTGGTAATCATGAAATTTTGCACTTCCAACGCCATACGACAAGAACCCGAGAATTCCGTAATCATTGTAGATTCGTTTAAAACCGGTTTCATACGTTTTATCGCATCTTCAAGGTCTTCTCGTATTTCATACGCTGATTCCAGCCTAAAGAGATTGTAGTTTCGAAGCAAATAGTCATGAATCGTTAAAAATTGAAGATTCAGCTTCGGCAGGGCTAAGCTGCTGCCAATAGATGCAGCTCCTGCCTTGCTCAGCTTAGTATATCCATATTCATCACTTGGAATCATATTCGGATTCCATAGAAGCTGCTCGTTTGGATAAAGTGGAGTTCTATTGATTTGACTTAGTTGGGAAGGTCGGAGCTGAAGATAGTGCATTAAGACAGCCACAAGGTATCTCTTTAAGAACTTTTTGCTATAACGCTTATCTTGCTTGCCTAATCGAGCTTTCTTCTTGAGAGGTGGTCCCTCAGGCGCTGCAATAGCCTGATTATCGAAAGGCTGCCCATCAATCACATTTACAGTCTGATTAATAGAAGAATCCCTCTCAGCTTCTACTTGATTAGATACTTTGGATTTTTTCCGAGTATCACACCCGCTAACTCCCACAAGTACCACTGAATCCTCAGAAGCCTGAAGATCAGAAAGCTGAACTAGGTGAAGACGATGCGCGAGCTCATACAGAACCGCAAAACTTAAGGAATTGAAGGTTTGATACAAAAATTGAGCAGAGTTGATCGAAGCTATATTAGACAAGGAAAGCTGTTTCAACATCGAATTTTCCTTAGAAAGCTGAAAGCATACTCGTTGTAAGTCTTGGACCTTACGATAGTGAAGATCTATATACTCCAGGTAGCTCAGCGGTAGCCCTGACTCATCATTTATTTCGAAACTTTCGTAAAAATGCAGCATATTAACAAGCTGATTGAAGAGGTTTCCCTCCACATGAAGAGCAACAGCACTTAAACGGCACCTCACAGAGACTTGCTTGGCCAGCAATAACGGTCTGATCATCCTTCTAGTGGGCAACTGACTAAGCAAATCTACCAAAAACTCCACAAATCTTTCCACATACATAATTGCCTTTATAGCCGAATCAGAGGAAGATGACTGAGATACGTACTGCTCCCAGTATTTATCTTCAATCTGAAACAAAAAACCATCAATTAAGGCACTAAAGTAATCCCGATTTATCACACCAACGAAAAAGTCAAATTGTGCCTTGCGATTAGTAAAAAAAAGCTCCTTTGAATCCTTTAATAGAGGAAGAAGACTTTCTGCTTCCTCCGATATCTTCATGCGCTTGTGAAGCCTCAAAACTCTCTTCCAAAGAAGAAGTGCACTGGCATTTTGAGCCAAAAAATCATCTCTGAAGCTTTTTGATAGGTGAGACCACATTGAAGGACCGCACATAGAAAGGCAGCATCTTCTTAACATCACCTGCTCCAACGATTGGAAACAGCCAATCAAAAATTTGAGAATGAAGATATTCTCAGCAGAAGAAAGTTGCTCGGTACTTTGAAGATGTAAAACTGAATAGAAAAACCGCCGGAATTTTTCAATGTAAAACTGCTGATTTAGCTCGAATGACAAAGTAAAATTTGAGAGGGGAAGTGCCATGGTAGAGTCTGAAGCTTCGGATTTCTCCAAGAATCTCTCTTGCTTAATAGCAGTACACACAGTTTCAACCGCATTAAGCCCATAAAAATTACTCAATGAGCTTGCATCTTCTTCGGTGAATTCACTTGAAGTGGGAGCAGCCATGCTAGGCTGCGACGAAGTTTGCACAGGGTTTTTCCTCTTAGCAGCAGAGCTTTCAATGTTTTCCTTTTGTGAAAGAATCTCCTTCGCATCCTTTGTGGCCTTTACTTCCTTCTGACTAGCAAAGAGTTCAACCATGCACCTCAGTACCGGCAAGCTATTCTCTCCGTGTGACAAATTTGAGTGTGCTACAGAGCTGCTACATAAGAAGCTGTCCCAGACTGGCATAGACTGACGCAATTTCTCATTGGCGAGCAGCACAACTGACATAATATGAGCCTTTGAGCAACGCTCATGGTTAAAGCTCGGCCAAAGAAAATTTTCAAAATACCTAGAAAACTCTAGTATCATCACTCTTGAAACGTCAAAATCCTCATTGTATAACTCTCGGTAGACAGATTCCACCAACACAGTGGATTCAAAACGCAAGATTTCTTGCTTGGCGAGATTCTTGGCAGCATCCAATATATTTTCTAATTTTATCCCATCCTCTGAGGCAGTTTCTTTCGATTTCCATTGTATATCATCCTCAGAACTCTCTACTAACCAACTTGATACCTCAATAGGTAAACTAGCAGGGTGAGGCCAAAAAGTTTTCGCTAACTCAGAGAAACGGTGACCAACAATTTGATTGATTGTGGGGACTCGGACAACGGAGGTCCTGAGTGAAGCACCCTCAACCATATCCATAGCTAGGTAACGGTATAAATGAGGAGGAAGCAAACCAGATAGAAACTCGTCAGACAAAAATTATCACCTACCGAACTTCACTTTGCGCGGCCGAAATTTTTTGGAGATTCCAAGTATTCGCTCCAAAGGGACTGCCATGAGTAACAGCTCGTTGGCATTTGATGAAGTCTGGGCCTCAAAGTTTTTCTACGTTAAAGCTTCAGCTTCATCCAGGATGAAGGATACGTGCCTGTGAGGCTTTTTATAGGTGAAGCAGGCGAAGATATCAGAACTTTTGCAAATTAGTGGAGGCAATCATATATCTTTGTTAACTCATTCGTTAGCTCTTAAACAGGCGAAGATATGAGAAATTCTCGCAAAGAAAGTAGAGTCAATTCAAAAGTGTTAATTACAGAGCAGACAACTGGCTAACATCATCCAGTTCCGGTTGTAATCCTGTTCGTATCCCAAAAATAAGGAAAGAAACAGACATTCCTCCCTTTTATCTCTACATAATAAACACCTTGAGACCCTCAGTATCTTCTTCTCTATTCATGATGACGAGCTTTTGAAAAGGCTCTAGACCTTAATACGAGTGAACAAGGCACAGATACTTCCTTCCATTGCAGCCAGCTGGGCCGTTCTCCAGAAAGTATCAACAGAAGAAGAAAATTAATGTAAATCATAGGCGACGTCAAACACAGCTGGGAATGATAGTGTCCCGAGTATTGCAACTTCACACATTGAGAAATGCCATCTGGCAGTCATTGAACAATATAAGCTTGAAGATATCGAAAATTCTTCATTTTTTGAACATCCCACCCGCAGTAAGCTAGCACAGAGAATTACGGTGAGTTGGTAAAAAATTACTTATTAAAGCTACCCAAAGGCTGAAATTTCCCTCCATTAAATTCGTCTGACCGAGGTCTTTTTGAATTAGGCTGTGGGCTATTTGTAAAGATTGAGTAGCTTGCCCCGTCAACAAAACCAAAGCGAAGGAGAGAGGTATAAAGATAAAGGTAAACTCCTGTCCTAGGAGATTCCTGTTCTTTTTATATCTGCAACAAGACTTTGTGTGGCATGTAGATACACACGCAGAAGGAGGCATAGGCAGTACCGAGAATTGAAGCTTAAAAATTTGCGATGCAGTGAGAAGCTGATGGGCTAACAAAGGATAGCAGGTATTTAACACGGTTTAGAGGCGTTAACAGCACCGCAAACTGTTTCAAGCTGGCGTCTTTCTGTGCGGGTAAAAGCGCTGGATAGTAGGCTATGATGTTTTTTCGATTTCGACGGAAGTATGGCTCCGGTAATGCCCTCGAAGGAAGAGGCGGGCGACGAACTTTCAATTTGGATGAAAGTGCAGCTCCACGAATGCTCTTTCCACGGTAATACGCTGAGCAAGGGGTCATTCTCAAAAGTGAAAGCCTCGCGATTGAAATTTTAACTGAAATAGGAGACTAGTCTGTCTATGCGGGTAATAATTGGCTTTTTGCCGTATGAAAACTAATCAAATAATAAATTCTGCCGGTTTATTGCTAGTTATGATGCGTGAGTTATCAGTGTATTGTTTCCAGAAGCATCTCCAGTATTTATGAACCCTAAAAATTTTCATGACAATCTTAAAGCAGTAGCGAGGCTCTTTATTTTCACAGAATGTAGAAAATTTTACGAGTCCGAATGTGAAATCTAATATAAATTAGCTTTCCCATATATCCGTGTGTGCAAATCCAAATAAGCTTATAGTTTTACGGTTAGTCACGCATGATGAAGTCCCTCTGTACTTGTTTCATAATCGGGGTCTTCTTGATATGCGTATGGGCAGCTTGCTAGTTGGATGTATGACTTTGATGGATCGCCGCAAATGCAGTTTAAATATCGTCTTTCAATTTCACTACAAGTGGAAATAAAGCATCGTAAAAAAGCTAGGCGAACACTATTTATAAATCTAATGATTTCTTTGAAATATGGGCAGCTTTATTTATTCTTCTTTGTATTATCCGCCCAGATGTGCATACGTTCCCTGCTTTATCAGTTAGGGTTGCTCGTAAGACATTTAGAGCATTTTTCCTTTGAATTCTGGTTTTATGATACTCTGTCTCAGTTTAATCTAACTAGATGCTCTTTGTCCTTGTACATACACTGCCATGACACTTTGAAAAACTAAACTTCGTTGGCAAATTATACGTCAAACAGAAATTACACCAATGAAGTACCTTTGTAGTTCGTTGCTATTCAGAGGACTCTTGAGAATTTATCGCACACACTCGCAGCAGAAATTTCATTTGTTCCAAAAAAGCTTGCTAGTGGTAGTATAACGATGCTTAGTCCTAACGATTTTTGCATTTTATGCGCATTAGATTGTTCAAATCCAATGATGAAAGAAATTAAATTTTAGCGTAAATCTTCTCCTAAAGACAAGCTAGTTCAGTAGCTTTTTTTCGCAATTTGATAATTCCATCGAAAGTTACTCTCTGGCTTTTTCTTAATCCTTTGTCATTTTAATTTTCTAAGTCTTAAAAATGAAATCATGGTAGAACCTCCTCGAACTGGTTGCCATGATTGTACAAAGGGCTGCTTTAAGAACAAAAGATGAACAACGCAAAAAAACTTGAAGAGCAGATGCGACTCAAATTAATAGAGCCATATGTCTCGGCAATTTAATATCTACATGACCTCGAGATAATCACTGTATAATTAAATACTGTAACACAAAAAGTTTAGAATAGTCATATATATCAGGAAGTCAAACATATATATCAAATCATAAAGTATTCCAGCACCGATTTCCAGGCACTATCCAGAGATGTTAGTATATATCTTCTTTTATCATGTTCGATGTCATTTCTACGTTTCTGCTGAAACTCAAGAAGACTTTTTCCCTGAAACTCAAAGCATATCAGTTACTATGTTGCCGATGGAATAAAACTATCGATAGCAATTCCCGATGGGCTTCAGCGCGAGTTTTCTGTAGCCTTTATTTTGCTAGGATTTTTCATGGCTCTAATTGGGTATTGAAAAGTATTGCCTGATGTTTCTATAATTCGTGAATACTTTAGTTCTCTAGGGAAATTCTTTCATAAAAATTTTGCGATATAAAGCCGCTTCCGACTCTTTCAACGTCTTAAGCTAAGGCGTGCAAACGCTTGGGGGTGTGTACGCAGATGATAAAATCGCGGAGGTTGCCCAGATTACATGCAGTGTAGTAGCTACTAGCATCTATACGTTTTTTTGATGACGCTTTGTCATATTGCATATGCTTGCTCATCCCAGTGGTCTGCACTGCATCTGGATGACACATCCTTGCAGAAATTGCAGGGTTTGATACCAAAACTGGAACAGGAACTGTAATTGAAAAAAACAAGAAATAAAAGCAATTAGCATGGCATGCGGATGCATTCCAAGGGATTAGGCTCCTAGTTTATTTTTCTGTGTGATTTTTCCTTGCGTACAAAAGACTTTGCATGTTTCCTGAACTAGTACTCCTCTTTGCTGGCTTATTCGTTGCTATGAATGAGCCCCACACACGTACGGTAACACACACGCCCTCAAATACGGTATGAAGGTACTAGTGGACGGGTGCTATGAGTTGGTAGTGCCCAACAATCGTAACCAGGCCGGCGCGGCCCAATGGCATTTGTACCGCAGAACGATTTGGCATTGAGTAATTGACTGCAGGGAGAAACCGCGCAACATGTCAAACTCACTTCGGCATATACTAGTGAGTTGCGGAGCTACCGATGCTATCTCCTTCAAAAAAGCCTATGCTACAAGTCCAACATAGCATTGTGTCGGATCTGATTCTATGATTTCTTTGGCGAGATCACGGTGGAGGCAGTAATTGGAGGTGGCTTGGGGTCGTTCCACTACATCTGAAGCAGAAGAAATCTTCCTTTGTCCGTTCTCACCACCTAAAGCTCCTTACATGCTTGCACAATGATGGGTAAGGAATGCGGTGTACGGTAAATGCGACGTTTTTAAACATTCGCGTATGGTTTAAAGATGCCTTCTTCACCTCGTCTTGGTTCAGCGCCATTTGGCGATAGACGTCACACTTCCTCAAGGCGGTCACCTTCACAGATGACTTCTCGATATCACAAGAGCCGTCATCATGAAGACCGTTCTCATCGGGGTGCCGGCAGGTCTCCCAGGGTTTCAAAGGGCAGAGAATCGCGCTCCCCACCTCCAGCTTACTATCGACGGAGCCGACGGGATAGAGAAAGGAGGGGATCGTCATATAATTCCTCGGTTTCCTCTGTCTCAATTAACAGAGACGGATACAGTGGAGCTTATCGCCGCTCCATTTCGAATTACCGAAGCCGGGATAGAAGGCGTCGAGGAGCGGAATCGCCCCATCACTATCGCTCTCGAAGGCGCCGGCCCCCCACGGGAAAGTCGTATGATGGTAGCTCATCAGACGATGATTTCTCTCACAGTGCTCGACGAAGACTTCACAGTACAAAGAACATAATTGAGATAGGCGGTTCAGGGCCGGAAGCATTGGGTGGCGCTGCCGCTCCTGCAGATACAGCTAATACAGTAGAAGGTGATGAAATTTCCGCAGCTAACACTTCCCCTTCTGCTGTTTCCGGCCATCTATCAAAAAGTGGCAAGATTGGCGGTTTCAGTGAAGCTTGCTCTACGGCTGGTCGGCCCTCTGGTACCGTTTTGGCTTCCGAAACTACTCGCTCTGACGGGTCCGGTTTTTCAAAGGTAGCAGGTCACAGCACGAAATCTTGGCAATCAAGTCAAAAAGACAAGTCCACCAAGGATTCTGAGGCCACGGCGATTTCAAACCAGGGTGGTAACACTTCCAGCGAACAAAGTATAACAGAAAGATTAATTGAGAATGAGGTAAAAAAAAGGGTAGAGGAAGAGATCCAGAAGAAGTTACAGGAAATTATGCAATCTGCTTCGTTTCAAGAAAGAATAGAAGCCTTAGTGGAACAGGAGCGGGAAAAGCGGGTAGCCGAGGTTAAAACTAGTATTGAATTGGAGAAGAGAAAGATTCTGGAAGATTTTAAGCGGAAAGAAGAGGAAGAAAAGCAGTCCCAAAGGCAACTGGAAGATATTATGGCTGAGAATGAGCGGAAGGTTCGTCTGGAGCAGCAGAGATTAGCTGAAATTCAAGCGAAGGCTGATGAAGAACGCCTCCAAGAACTGCAGCGAATGCAATTAGCAAGAGAGGAGGATCGCAGGAAGAAGTTGCTTGATGAAAAAAGAAAAGCGATTAATTCTCATGAGTCTCCAGATAGTAATTACGATGATACCAATGGAATAACTTTGAAAAGTAAAGTGAAGCGAGAGAAACTTGCTTTCAAGCTTGGCAATTCTTTTTAAGATAAAAAAGCACGCGTTTTATTGTGTAAGTGCTACATACAAGCATTTTTGTGAAACATAATTTTCATTCTATACCATTAATTGGTAATTAGTTCTAGTTATTTTATTAAATTCGATAATTGCTGTGTTGAGATATCACGATGCTGTGCAGTGTTGGTTTTATTCGCTTGTTTGTGTTAGACAGGACTGCAGTTACTGTAATTTTTTGTTAGTTTCAAATGGAAATATTTGGCCTCAGTTTCATGACTGTGAAACTGCTTTTGTATTTTTAAAATTGAGCCTCTGTTTTCTAAAGCCTAATAATATAATTCAGGCTTTCTCAACTTTGATTTTCAGTTAGTTTCGTGTTTATGTTATCATCAGCTGCTTTTTACTCGGCAGCTTGGCAATTTGTTTGCTTCTTTCACTAGTGATTTTGTTACAACGATCTAAGATATCCTAGTTCAAACATTCAAAGCCCTGAGTCCCTTAATTTGACTCTGTTTGGAATTCCGCGGCTTTTGTTAAGTTATGCCACATATTTTGCCGGCTTCTAAGTGGTTAGGATGAAAGCATTTGCGATATTTACCTTGTCTACGCTTCCTTGCTTATAAGGAATTATCACCAGCATTATATCATTCTATAGTGTTAAATTCACTTTGCGTCTGCGTAGTCATTAGAGTCTGTATTACCCGCTGCAAATGCTATACTCTAATGGTTTTGCATTTGTTACCGTGATTGACCTTCATAGCATGGTTATTGTGTAACGCTAATCATATTAAACGTAAAAATAGGTTTAATGTGTCTGATACACCTGCAAGATTCATATTGATTGCAAAGCCTATGTGTTTATAATGAAAGGTATTGCTTTAACTTGATTTTACCACTAAGAAAGAAAGAACTATATTATAAAGGCAGACTATAAGAGCGCTAATTATAGCAGTTGAGGCTTCTTTATTCTGTTCTTTACTTCCTGTGATGTTCCTTTCCGGAGGTTAATTTTATTTGAGCCTAGTTTTGAAACGTTATGGAAATTTTTGCCCTAGCTGAATTGCTTCAATAAACGTTGAGTAGTAGTTTGGGTAGAAATTCGTAGAATTGGGATGAAAGCTACGTTTTCTGGCTGCTCCCTTTGAATTGGTTCTTCCTGAAGAGAGAGACCAGTTTTTCTGCACCACAATCTTCCACAATAATATTATTTAACTTTTGAAGTGCTGTCGGATAATATTATGGCGGCTAGCAAATAGTGCTGAGCTACGACGCTAACGCCTCTCTAACAGCGTGAGTTTTCTTCTAAGGCATGGTAGTACGGTGTTTGCAATAGCTTGGGCATAGCACCTTTTGATGTCGTTATCATTCCACAACCTATAGTACCTCACAAGCAAGTTATTCGTTAAAGGCATCAAATGGATTGGCCTTCGTAAGGCACCAATAATCTGCTATCTTGAGCGAATATTTACAAGGGCCGCCGTTTTTAGCAAGGCATAGCTTATCTATATTGCAAAATATATAAGCTAGAAGGGAAAGCTATAAGCAGCAAAGCTTGACTTTTTAAAACCAGGATTGCCATCGAAATTGTGAAAATTGAGAAGAAACACATTGCGTAATAGGTATTATTTACATTGCTAAGATTATATACGCGTCTTATCTTGCAGCTTTCATCAGTAGCTGTTGAACTGAAGAAGTTGCATGCCTTGATGCAGAGGTTCTAAATCTGAGTCTTCCACGTTTGGCGAAATAAGCGTGCTTCATTATTTTATTTCCTTTGATTGTATAAGTATTTTCTAAAGCATTTTTTACAGGATATTTCTTTTAACTATTGAATGTAGATCCAAAAAGCCTATGGATAAAGACAATATAAATATACTCCCTGCATGAGCTTTAGGAAGGTATACTTACTCTTCAGCAGTAGATCACAAGTTTATGTATAGATGGGAAATTTTATAACCATTTCAGATGATAAGAAATTGTATTTTGAGAAAGTTATGGTATTTAGAAAGCAGTTACTCCCTTTACTCTCAAGACAATCGCAATACCTCGCTAAGCGCTTAACTGGCTATAGCCTTGTGAGCTTTATAAGGGAAGTTTTAATGTCCAGGAAAGGAGTGATGGAACTATCTTTATAGCTTTGTGACAGCTTTTTGAGGCTGCAACACGAGCTTCTGACAGGAACTTGCTAAACAAATAGTCATATTAGAGTATCAGCATCAGTTACATAGTAGGAGCCTAAAAATTTCATACATTTTCTGCATCTCTGGTCGTTCAGATAGTGCTATGCTGGATTATGGGTAATTGTTTTGACTTAGGTACGCTTTTCTTGCAGGAAATTAACACTGAAAATTGTGTAGAATAAACCAGCGGGCTATATCCCCGTATATTGCCATTTAGTCTATATGCCCGGCTAATTTGAAGGTCGAGCACGGTGTGTTTTGCCATAAAAATATACCATTTTTTATGGGCTTTTTTTAAAGACTGTGAAGCTTTACGGGAATTAGGGATACAGTTCGGGCATCAGCAGATTCCAGATAAATATTGCACAGTATAAAATTCGGTATATATATTTCTCTAATAGCGCTTATCTACACCACTGTAACCGCCGGTAGTATTTACACACGAAGAAAAAGATCGTTAAACTTGCCATTGCGGCCCAGACTCATGCTAGCACACATCATATGTAAGTTACCTTTACGTACTGGATAGATAAAATTTCACCCTTGCCTTGACTTAATGTGCGCTTAAGCCGCAATGTACAAACGCTGAAGAGCTTGTTGAAGGAGAAAGTTCAATCTAGAAAGCCACAAAGGATTATGCGACTTCACACCTACCAACGTAGTAAGACATGCTCTACCAACAGTACGTGCAGGCATCCAGCAGTAAAATTTGTTTTTGATGAGCAAGGTGTGTTCCAGCGCCGATTTTGCGCTTTGCGTCCCTCACTTTATTATTGAAATTCTCCATTTTTCTAGTCCAATGGCTTGATTCTTTGTATCTTATCGAGTGCTGAAAATTAGCCTGCTAAATCCTCATCCCCTCGCGCATTTGAAATCTCCAGAGTCTATAGCACACCTGAAATCATCAGAATCTACGGGACACCTGAAATCAACAGTTACTGTATAAACATAGAGCAAAAAAGAAAACTGGGTGCAAAGCGATTTCACCGAACAAATGAAAAGCAACGCGCGAGCGGTTTCACTCTCTCCCTTGAAGGAATCTAAACTTTTCTTGTAGAAACTGCATGCCTCAAATATTTTTAATGTCCCAAAACATCTGCGCCGAAATAATCGCAAGGCATTAAATTCGAAATTGGGCCAGGCCCCTTGACGATCGTTTGAATTGCACTAATCTACGATGTGTGACGCCCCTAATCGATTACTTTAAACTTCGTGCACCCGAGCTTTTATTACTGGGATATTCTGTTGCTAGAGAATGAAGCATAAAGCGAAGCACAGCAAATTTCATTCAGTAAATAATTAACATTGAAAATCAAAGCAATGCCTATAATTGTTTTTCTACTTTCTTCTACCCTTGAGTAGAGGGCTATCATGTATCTGGTGCTGCAGAGGTCACAAAACATACACTCTGCGCAGCAATCGCGCAGGGTCGCCAGCACCGTGTCGTGCCCAGTCCTGGTGTTTGCAGATATGACGCTAAACTCCGCGCTAGCAGCCAGGTCGTCCCCCACGCTGCGCTAAAAGTTGCAACGTAGAGGAGGATGGCTCCTTCACTTCTGCTGTTGAATCGACTTCAACGACCCCAAAAATTGAGATGGACAACAGCCCCAGCGCGAATGAGCGAAGTCTACATATCATCTAGTTGTGCCTTGACATCTAGTAACACGTGATAACTGCAGTATGAACCAGCGCGGCAGCCCGCTGTATTAAGCATCTAATCTTTCATTGGGTGTCAATCTTGAAATTAGTGAGGCTTCTCCTTGGTTCTTGTCTAATTGCTCATATTGATGTTGCGTTTCGTTTTATCAGACGTCTAAAACTGCTTAACCTACGATCCTGAACTTGGGACAGCTTCCTTTGACGACAGGTAAGCAGAAGTTTGCCTACATTGTCCACTTTCATAAAGAAAGGAACCACACGGCAGTCGGCAATTTTGTTTTCACAAGAGTTTTTGTTACGAACAAAGAGCTATATCTTGATTTGCAGCTTCTACATTGCTCTCATAGACAGAGAAAGGAACCACAAGGCAGACAGTAATTGAGTTTTCGAAAACCATTTTGTTACCAACAAAAGCCCTACATGTTGATCTGCAACTTGTCTATACGTTGATCTGCGGTTTGTATCTTCCCGACTGAGCCGGGGATTTTGAGTAGCTTCTGCCATACTGCATTCTTGACTTGTAAAGTCCCAAAGGAACTCAACTGGAAAACTCGTAGGAGCGAACGCCCTCTTCTTCTATATATACTGCTTCAATTTTTTTATATGTTGTTTTCCTAATGGGTTTGCATTTTTTCTGGGTCGGTATTGTGATATGACCTAGATGCATGGATAGCTTTGACTGTGATTGTTTGTTACTGCAGCTTGAAGCTCTTGTTGCCTGAACTATGAACTTTCTGTGCTTCTTCCAAAGACACCTTTTGCTGTCATGTTTCGCATGCAAGTGTTTTATGGTGCTGTGTGTTTGTTATTGGCGACGAAAATTCCTGATGAAATCCTTAGCTGCTTATTGTAGACGCATGATTCTGCGTGGCTTATTTTCGCAGTAATAATTTAGAGATTTGAAACCTCTCATTAATTGTTCTTGCTGGTGTAGATCTATAGCTGAACCCGTTTCTTCCCAGCTAATTTTCAGTCGCTCTCATCTGTATTCTTAACTGATGATTCGCTTATTTTAGGGAGTTTGGCAGCTTATACTATGAATCAGCCGCTTTGTACTTTATACTTAAAAGGCAGTGTCTTAATTTTAAAATTCTTTATTAGATACACTGCAAGTGTATAGACGTCTGGAAATAAAGTTCCGAGATAAATTTTTCATTAAAGTAGTAACAACAAAATGTGTATTGTTTCTTGTTTGATTTAGTATCTTAATTTGAGGATTTCCTAAAACTTTAGAACTCAATTATTTTCTACGGTTAGGCTGCATTAGCATGTTTTTTTCATTTGCGGAGTGAGTCTCATAATTGCGCTTGAAGTAAAGGCTTTTGATAAATGGAGAATTTGGCGAAAAAGATAGGCAACATTTAATGCTAATAATGGATCTTACTTATCAAAATATTTCTTTTTAAAAAAATATTTTTTTGGGATTCCATCGCTTTTAAAGTACAAATTGGAAAGTTACATGCGTTATCTTAAACACTTTGTGTTTGAGTTAGCTGAGCATATTATTTTAGAGATGGTAGTTTATCTTTCTATTTATATTAAAATAAGAAAAGACTATAATAAGAATAATTGTATACATTCAAGAAGTACATAAGATTATAAGCAAACAAATCTACCTCTAAACATTACGAAGTATCTCGATTATAGAATTTCCTACAAAACTTCTCATGGCTGATGCGTATTCACATTAAAAACTTTATCTTCAAGAGATATATCATTATTTAATAACTTAATGAGCAGTTTTTGCTGTGTTTTTTGTCGTAATTCATGCTTTTTTCATTATTCTGCTTATTACCGTGTGTGCAATCCTATGCAATGTGTGCTTATTAGTTGCTTTGTCTGATATTTTGATTTTTTGTTTTCCTCAAGCTTTCGCTGTTGAAAGTTCTGCTTCTCGTCAGACGATAAATTGGCACAATCACTCGTAATTTCTTGCGAATTTAACACGATTTCTTCTTCTATTTGATTCCTCTGCTAAAGGCTTTAGTTTGTGTGTGTGTGTGTTTGTGCAGACTATAAACTACCTAAGCTGCCAAGATGTTGAAGCAAATGTCAGGAGCTCCCATGCTGGTTTTGAAATCAAATACCAAGCGGGATAGTGGACGGAAAGCTCAGCTCGCTAACATACAGGTAGTCTTAGTTAGCTTCACATCCTTGGTGTAGATTTGATGAAGAAAATATTTGTAGCAGAAAAATGCATTTATTGCTATCGCTGAATTCATTGTGATTAATCATTCTCATTGTTTTTTACATTCAATGGGAAGCAAAAATCTTTCAGACACACTTTAAAGATACTCTTTCAAACTTTCCATCATCCTGATTTCTGTGATCTTCTCGCTTTAAAGGAAGTATTAATATTCAAAAATTGTATGGTTTTTTCATTATATTTTCACTGTAATGAAGAGAAAACTTGAATTCAATGAATTCGGCAAGCTTGGTGATATCTTAACGGCGTCGTCATCCTATTTTTTTTCTTTTTTCACCGATTAAAACAAACATCTCCGGCAGCTGTGATGAAAGGATCTCCCAGTATCCACACTCTCCTCCTCTTGCTCTACATTCCAAAAAACATCAGAGCAGATGTCATCATCACTATCATCCTGCTATATGTATGTATCCCCACTCGCTTTTTTTTGCTGAATTCCGCTTCATTTTTGCTTATCCCCTCAATCATCTTCCTAATGCAATACGCTGATTTTTCAAAGCAATCAGGTAGACGATTTTTTTTCAAATACTTTTTCTTCAGGCTGCGAAAGCTATTGCAGATGTTGTACGCACTACCTTGGGCCCGAAGTCGATGTTGAAGATGTTACTTGACCCAATGGGCGGGATAGTAATTACAAATGATGGCAACGCTATACTCCGAGAGGTGAGAAGAAGAGGAATTCTTTCTTTTACCCTCTTTTTCTCGCGATTTTGTTGATTTTATCATTTTTTATACTTCACAGTGCAATCAGCTAATGTGTGTGAAAATTTGTAGTTTTGTGTGTGTAAATATGCATTAGATGCTATCAAGTTGTATCGCTTCCGATAGCTCTGAAGATGATGACTGCTTTATTGCTGCTTGTTATGCGTTGTTTAGATGATATATGCTTAAAGCGAGTATATTTTAGTGCATTTATTGCTCTTGAAGGATGATTTTCTTTGAATTTTTTTTTAATTGTGAAGATTAAGCTGCCATTCTCAAAGAAAGTGGCTTTGTGATTCATATAAGGTGTATATTACCTAAATATACACTTCCTGTATGTAGTTGTGTGTTAATTTCTTCGTGTTGATGGAGGCAATGATTTCAGTGAAGTTTGAGTTGCTTTGTTGATTTATTTTCTTTGGAAAATTTCGACGTTTTCCTGTTCGTTTGAAAACTTTGCTCTGATAAATTGGCATTTTTACGGAAATGGTGTGTGCTAGTTTAGGGAAGATATATGTGTGTGTGTGCTTGTTTGAGGAAGATTTGTGTGTGTGTGTGTGCTAGTTTGGGGAAGATGTGTGTGTGTGGTTAGTTTGGGGAAGGTATATATGTGTGTGTGCTATTTTGAAGCAGATTTGTGTGTGTGTATGCCAATTTGCTTATTCCGTTTTATTGGCGAATCTGATGTCTTTTGGTAGAAACGTAGACATCTCGAGTCCTCTTGTATTCTTTTTTGTCGAATATTTCGTTTCCAATTTTACGAAAAACGTGGGAATTTGGGGAATTTTCGTCTCCACATCTTTAGGTTGATGTTGCTCATCCCGCTGCGAAATGGATAATTGATATTAGCCGTGCTCAGGATGAAGAAGTAGGAGATGGTACCACTTCTGTTGTAGTTTTTTGTGGTGAGTTTTTGCAAAATGAAGATTTTCTGCTTTGAGATAATTTTGAAGATTTTTCCCTTTTTTGCTGGTGTTTTATGTTTAATGCTGAGCTTGAAAAAATATGCATCTTCATAGTTACAGTCATTTCTCAAGATTTAAAAGTACATTTTCTGCGAAAGATTAAGTTTTTGGGTTTCTTGGCTTTGTTTTCTGTGGGTATGTTTCATCAAAAGCCTAGCACAGCTAAAGAAGCATTCCAAAGACAGCTCCAGGCTGATCAATTCTGTGTGTGAAGAGTATTCATTCTTGATGTTTCTGTGCAGGTGCTACAGTTTTTCATGAAGAGAGGCTAATTTGCTTGTTATAATGGTTCTGCTTGTGTGTTTGGTTTGAATGTTATGAGGAGGTTGATGAAGATGATGAGAAAGTTAGCGACAATGATGAAGATAAAGAAGAAGATGATGAGGAAGTTAACGAAAATGATGAAGATAAAGAAGAAGATGATGAGGAAGATGACGATGAAGATGAAGATGAGGAAGTTAGCGACAATGATGAACCTGAAGACAAAGATGATGACGATGAAGATGAAGATGAGGAAGTTAGCGACAATGATGAACCTGAAGACAAAGATGATGATGATGAAGATGAAGATGAGGAAGTTAGCGACAATGATGAACCTGAAGACAAAGATGATGATGATGAAGATGAAGATGAGGAAGTTAGCGACAATGATGAACCTGAAGACAAAGAAGATGACGATGAAGATGAAGATGAGGAAGTTAGCGACAATGATGAACCTGAAGACAAAGATGATGATGATGAAGATGAAGATAATGATGAAGCTTTTCGAAAACTCTTGCTTTGCTAAGATTTTTTTTCTCTCTAAACATCTTTTCATCACAAATTCCTGGTTTTGAATCATAAAAAAGCGTTAAAACTCATAGCGTTTAGCCTTGCCATACTGATGGTGTTTTTCAAGGTCTTTACAATACGTTCTGAAGGATATATAAATATGAACTTAGATGATTGTTTTTACTTTACATAAAGCAAAATTAAGTAACATGAGATAATGTATTATATAGATGCTTCTTTGTGTGCTAATTTTGCAAATTTCTTTACCATTTTACGATATGAAACTCGAGTTTTCTGGCAGCCTTTTTCTCTACTCTCTTTTTGGTTTATATTAAGCACTGCACGTTGAAATGGGCTCACAGGATGCTACTGAGCAGCTCTTACATTTTGATGAAGAAGCTACTCTTATCTGATTTTGCGGCCATTGTGTTGACTTTCTTATTACCCTTGTGTGTGCCTTTGATATACCTCACGCTATCGTGTGTGTAGCCCATTGCGATTTGCCTTCTAATCTTGAAAGTTTAACCTTTAAGATTCCCAAGTTTCCATTGGTTGAACTTACAAAGCATTAGAGATTTCTCTCAAAACATCTTCCTCCTTCAATCGACCTATTCAGTGCTTTAGACTTGCTCTGCTTCATCAAGCCATTTCTTCGAGATATTTTGCCATATATTTTATCTGTTTCCTTTCTTTAAGATTTATCTAAAAATGCCAGATTTTCTGGTATTCTCCTTTATATTTGAAGATTCCCTCTTCCTCAAAATCATTAAATTTTTGCTTTAAATACCACAAAAAATAACGTTTTTCCTCCTCTTTATAGGTGAACTTTTAGCTTTATCTGAGTCTTTGATTAGAGCTAACATGCATCCCAGCACCATCGTATTCAACTACTTGAGAGTATTAGAGGATGCTCTAAGGGAAATGGATAAACTGGCGGTTAAATTGGATATCAATGACAATGCGGCTATAGTAAACGCTATCCGTTCATGTAAGTAAGGAGAAGATTACTGCAGCTTCAGAACACTTTAGTGTGGGGATTTTTTTGAAAAGAGGATGTATCTCCGTGGAATGTGTGTTTTTCCCTTTTATATAGCAAGCAACTGTGTGTTTGAGATGCATTTAAAAGTAGATTTTCCCTAATTTTGCTTGTGAATACTTGTTTGTTCTCCTTTTTTAGAGTATACCTGTTTCATATGTTTTTAGAAGCAGATTTTCTCTGATTTTCTACTTCCCGACACCTTCCTGAAGCAAAACCCTGAGATTTTCTCCTATCATCTCTACAGGTTTAAGCTCCAAATTCTCTTCCAGATGGGGAGATGTTATCTGTAATTTGGCCTTAAATGCGACAAAGTATGTGGCGATTGATTTACCTAGTGGAAGAAAAGAGATTGATTTAAAGGTAAAGATCGTTGAATATTGATGTTTTTTTGTTTTGATTTTGATGATTTTTGAGGAATTTTTCTCCTTGAATATCTTGAGAGATGAAGAAGTTTTATGTGGAAAATCTTTTTAATGAATAACATCTTCTGGTGCTTTAACTGTGTGTGTGCTATACACTATATTGAGGCTGCATGGTCGAATGAATTTGTTAAAACTCGACTTCAACGTCTTACGAGTGGCGAAAGTAGATTCACTGGTTTTTATGTATATTTAGAAGGTAATATAGTGAAAATTTCATCTCTTCTCCCTCCTTTGAAGATTGCGATCGGTGGTTTCTAATGTGTAACTACTAAAGAGGCAGATTCTATAGTGTAATTCGCCGTAAACGCTCAAAGGTTGTGAAGCTCAGTATGCTGCTGGAAAGATATTGTGGGAATCAATTGTAGGTCATGGATTTCTTTGCTTTTTTTGTGTAAAGAGGCCGCTAATTTCTTGTGTTTTTATTTCATCACCCTATAATATCTTTGGGTGTGTGTTTATGTGTGTGTTTATGTGTGTGTTTATGTGTGTGTTTATGTGTGTGTTTATGTGTGTTTTCTTTTCTCAGCGCTACGCCAAAGTGGAGAAGATTCCTGGAGGAGAAATTGAAGATTGCTGTAAGTAGTACACATTTCATATTTTTCTACTTTTTTTCAGGATTTTTTACGCTTTTTCGCCAATTACTGCAGCTCTTGAACTTTCAAGCTTCTAGTTGAGCCAAGTTTTCACATCAAATTGGTTGAGAATGTTGAACCCCTAATGATGTTTATTATTCGCACAAATTGCAGCCTTTGAATAGCCAAAAAACCATCTTCAAGGGTGGGAATTGAGCGCAATTTTAAGGCGTAGAAGCTTGATTCAATGGCTAAACGCCAATGAAGCAGTCGCTCACTATTGCTGTGTGTTGTAGCTTTTTGGGTTCTCTTGTATAAATTGCCTGTATTAGAAATGCAACTATTTTTGCCACTTATTAACGAACTTTCTAAATAGCTTGCGAGCTTTTTCTCAATTAGAAAAGAAGAAGGAATGAATTTTTCGAAATATTAAGCTAATCAACTGGATTTTGTAGGAGAAGCAGTGTGTTTGAAGCAAATATTAGCTTTTTCTGGTTGTTTCAGGTGTGTTGGATGGCGTAATGGTTAATAAGGATGTAACACACGCGAAAATGCGCCGTTATATAGCTAATCCAAAGGTGAGTTTCGTAGCTTCATTGGGGGTGATCTGATGAGCACTTTTGCTTCATCTTCGACACTTTTACCAATAAAGTCGTATGGGAAGCATATGCAGCAGGGGTGGCTGCATATGCTTCTCGGCCCACGTATTTAGTCACTCGCAGACTCACACAGACTCCACTTGGGGGTCTTAGGATATACTCTTGAGGGCCTCTTGAAGGCTGTTCTATTCTCCTGCCGAGTTAACTTTTTTTGTGTGTGAGACTCAGAGCGAGAAATCTTTAGGAAGTACTTTTTTCTAGTTCAAGCATCCTCAGCTTCTAGATTTTACTGCTTATATTAGGGATTTCGCTTGCATTGCTGATAGATATATATATTGAGAATTATTCTGGCTTTTCGTATCTAATAAGCTGCTTCTATTGCATCTTCGCATGCTTTTTGCCTTCGTCTTGAAGATGTTATGTGGGAAAAAGTAGTGCAATTTTTTTTGCTCCCCCTGATATGATAAAGAGAAGCAAATAAGTATCCTTTCCTGCAGAGATTGGGCTTAAAGCAGTAGGAAAGTGTGTTGTTGATTTTAAAGAGTTTTACCTCATCGAAATGTTCATATTCTTCAAAACCTCCTTTGTTATTCTTTGAAAACGTCGAATTTTCAAGTATCTTCAACTTTTCGCGAATGGAAGATGTTTTAAATGCAATGTTTGCTGTGTGTGTCGATTTTTTGTGTGTTCTTTGCACATTCCTCTTAATGTTTTCTTCTTTCGATAAGTGGTAGTTAAAAAGTCTTTGGATTTCTGCTGTGTTGAGGGTAACACACAATGCTTAGAATTGCTAATTTGCGAAAGAAGTAGTTCACTACACACTGTGTGCTGTATTTTTTTATTGGATTTCAGAGCATTTTCAAAGGCTGTGCGTGCACTATTGCTTTGATAAGCTCTCTACTACTTCATGTGATATATCTTTTCAAACAGGTTCTCCTCCTTGATTGCCCGCTGGAGTATAAGAAGGGAGAGAGCCAAACAAACGTCGAAATAACAAAGGAGCTGGACTGGATGAAATTGCTGCAACAGGAGGAGCTTGAAGTTTTCCTAATGTGTGATCATATCAAGAATAGCGGTTGCAATGTTGTAGTAACCGAAAAAGGCAAGTCTATTGCACACACCAGGCATATCCTATGTTTTTCAGGCAGATAGTAGCGAATTCAAACAGCCTAATATATATCAGTATTTTCTGCTCATTTTATTAGCGAAATATCTAGTAATAAATTGCAGGACGTGTGTGTGTGTGTGTGTGTGTGTGTGTGTGTGTGTGTGCGTGTGTGTGTGTGTGTGTGTGTGCGTGTGTGTGTGTGTGTGTGTGTGCGTGTGTGCGTGTGTGCGTGTGTGTGTGT
>JADHZB010001410.1:1961-31661 GCA_015657535.1 Nephromyces sp. MM_2019 | reverse complement strand
TGTGTGTGTGTGTGTGTGTGTGTGTGTGTGTGTGTTTGTGTGTGCGTGTGTGGGTTTAGGTTTGCATACTAGGCAAGAATGATTTTGTATTTTCCTCATTTTCCTTGTTTCTGCCATTATTCTGCGATATCGTCTGCGAGAAACTGATTTTTCATAGGCTTCAGTTGCTAATTTTAAATGTGTGTTTTTTTTTCTTGATTTGTGTGAATGTGTGATGCTTCATGCTGTGAAGTATGCCTCAAATAGAGATGAAAAAATCAGAGGCTCATTCAGAATGATATCTTGTGTGTGTAGTGTTACCTCAGCAGCTGTCTTTCTAGCGTTTTTACTTGGTTTTTACTTCAAGTTTGAAGGGCTTTGCCCTTGTGTGTATTAACGCTGTCTTCACTTCAAAGTTGAAGATTTTTTCACTGTATCTACAGTAAACCTAGCATAGAGCAAACACAAAATTTGCTTATTTTTGTAGATTGTAACTTAAATCTATGCACTTTTCACGTGATTTAAATATAAAAATTTTGTTTTTCATGAAGATAGGTTTTAAGAGATTTATATACATTTTTGTATTAAATTTTCCAAAATTTACAGGCGTTTCGGACCTTGCTCAGCACTATTTGGTGAAAGCGGGTATAAGTGTGCTCAGGAGGGTAAGAAAGACCGACAACAACCGAATTGCTAGAGTTACTGGAGCTACCATCGTCAATAGAACGGAGGAAATTAATCAGGCAGACCTTGGTACCAAGTGTGGATTATTTGAAGTCAAGAGAATAGGTGAGCCCACAAAGTTTTTGATGCTATAAGTCCTTGTGTGTGGAGATGATCACCATGCCTTTAGCTTCAAGTTTTACCCCTTTTTTGACGTATTATTGCAATCTTGGTACATAAAAAACTGCATTTTAATGGGATTCGGAGTGTTCTTCACTGTATACTTTGAAGAAACAGGTAGCGTTAACACACTGGCAATGAATTTTGTATGAACAGCTAAAAATGAGGTATATATGCTTCAAGATCTCACTCCATTATAGATATAATTTTTAAGTATTAAGCCACTGAAAGTGTGATTATAGAGTGAAAAAGCTGCGTGCTTGCACAGCGTAGTAATGATTTTTATGAGTAGTGTGTTTCCTCGTTGTAAGAACAGCTCCCTAGTCGAAAATTTTGACGAGTGTTTCCTGCAGCTTCCCAGTTTAATATATCAGTGTGTTATATATATATTCAGTCTTTGCATGTTTCTGTGCGATTTTCACGCTTCTTTTGTAAAGCTTTACAGTGCCGTCTGGGGCTGCATATATAGTTAAACCTGGTAAAGGCTTCACTGTGAAGCCTTTACCAATGTTGATTTTCCAGCTGCTTCCCTACTAAAATCTACTGTTTTAGTACTACTCTGCTAAATCTAGATTTCTTTGCCTGTTTCCCCACTCGAAATTGCCTGCAGGTGATGAATATTACAGCTTCTTTGTAAACTGTAAGAATCCAAGTGCGTGCACGATTATGCTAAGAGGAGCTTCCAAGGATGTTCTTAATGAAATCGAGAGGTAATAAGTAGCGAGGATGTATATGTGGGGCTTTGCTTATTTGGGAGCTTTTTCTAGGGGTTGGGGAGTGGAGTTTAGGTTTTGGGAGGGGAAAATAAAATGAGCTACGAAGAATCTGTGTTGAGAGTAGGTTTAGAGATAAGGTGAGCTCAGGAGGTCCATTCAGAGCTTTTTTTTTTTTTTTGTTTTTTTTTTGAAGATCGTTGCTGTATGTTTGCTATTTCTTGCAATTTCTAAGCTTAAATTCCTTTTTTCTCTTGTTTTTTCTTTATTAATGCTACCGGGGTATAGTTGTGAAACCCTCGTGTTTTAGCTGCAACAACACATATATGACGAAAAAAAAGCTTAGATTATATTCTACCCTCTCTATTTCCCCAGACATGGCTACTGTAGTCTGCTGTTATTTGTTTCATATAGTGTATTACATTCTGCATCCTCCTAAAATTTGAGTTTTCTCATATAATTTGTTGTATATAGATATAATATAGTTTGTTTAATAGGAATGCTAAAATCAGCCTTATACCCTGCTTAATTGATATTTTCAAAGCATGCAAACACACACAAAGTATACACGTACACACACACTCACACAAAGTGTAAGCACACACTCAGACGAAATGTACACACACCCACACACGAAGCATACACGCACACACATCCACACACAAAGTATACACGTACACACCCCCACGCACGAAGCGTAAGCACACACGCAAACCCCTGTTTTTTCTGGATTTGTTCATTATATTTCGCGAAAACCCCCCTACAGAAACCTAAGCGATGCAATGGGTGCTGCCCGAAGCATCTACATGGATCCTAAGCTTTTACCTGGAGGAGGCGCTACTGAAATGGAGCTTGCTGCAAGGCTGACAGAGAAGATGCAGGCTGCTTGCGGTACGTGTTTTTTCGTATAATTTTTACCTAGCTTCTGCTAGAATAAAGGCATCTTCAGCGTCTAAATTCACCTCATTCTTTAGCTAATTTTTTTCTTCTGTCGTTTATTAATGGATGCTTTTATACTCTTTTGGTGTGTATATCTATGCCATCTGATGCTTTGTCGAATAAATATTGTTAAATGGCTTCGTTTATTTCACATGCAATGAAATATTTGTTTTATTTGATTAAACTATTGATATTTGCTGAATAGAATGAACTGTAAAAGATAGCTTTGGTAGGGTTCTCTATATAAATCACAAGATCTCTCTGTGTGGTCATTAAGCTCGATGTTGCTGTGGCTTTTGCATTTTTTTTGTGGTTACAGTAACAGAAGCTCGATATAATGTGTGTGCTTTTTGTACTGTGTGTGCAATGTGTGCTATATGTGTGCTGTGACTTCTCTTTGTGCAATGTGTGCTATATGTGTGCTGTGAGTTCTCTTTGTGCAATGTGTGCTATATGTGTGCTGTGACTTCTCTTTGTGCAATGTGTGCTATATGTGTGCTGTGACTTCTCTTTGTGCAATGTGTGCTATATGTGTGCTGTGACTTCTCTTTGTGCAATGTGTGCTATATGTGTGCTGTGACTTCTCTTTGTGCAATGTGTGTGCTATTAAATTTAGACATGGGTATATTCCTCATCTTTTTTATATTTCTCAGTCATGATATATAAGGTATGATGTTAATTTTTTCCCTTTTTGTTCAGTGTTGCACGATATAACGTTCCCTCCCTACAAAGCTGCCATTGCTGCTCTCGAGGTGGTGCCTCGCACACTTGCCCAAAATTGTGGTGCCAACACTGGTAAGTCGTGTAAATGTGCTTAAGAGCCTGATATTTTACGCAGAAGTTCTCTAATGCCCGTTCAATGTACAGAGCTATAGTATCCCGCGTTTTCCAAAAGAACACGAATACTGCAATAGTATTGTAAATATAATGCTTTACCCCTTTGCTTTGAAGAAAAATACGTTGCTCTTTGTCATAATGAGTTTGCATCTTCAAGCTTTTCTTTTGCTTTGGCACAAGATATTTCCAGTTTTGGGCTTCGCTTGCTGTATCATATGGTTCCCACCCTTTAATTTCATCGTCACCTTATTTTTCTGATATGTCTTGCCCTGATTATAATACTTCCTCCTTGATTTTTTGTGTGTGCTTTTACCGAATTCCATGTTTTACCAACAGCATTGTTCTATAGCCCTAAATACTTTTCCCAATAATAATAAGTTTTTTTCTCTATTTGTATATACATTGTAAGTATGTGGTAAATGAACTGATAATATCATCATACTTATCAAGAAAAAGCCCTTTTTTTGATGAATATTCTTTTTTTGCTCGTGCTCGCGCACTTTTTTGCAGTTCGGGCTATTGCAGAACTTCGTTCCAAACATTCAAGTAGTAATGGAAGTGGGAAAAATATCGGACTGAACGGCGAAACAGGTTGGTTTTCATTGCGAAGATGAGTTTTGTAAAAAAGGTGCAGCAAAGTTTCACCTATTTCTATACAAAAGATCCCTTGTAAGCTTCGATTTTTGTTGCCTAGGGATATAATGAAGACTATCACTCCTGTAAACGGTGATATGCTGTAAGATAGCTTGAATGTCTTTATCGTTCAATTTGAGGAGTAAATATGTCTTGGGGATGTAAGCACCATGCTACATTTATCGGCTTTACATATTATATGGATCTTTGAATGTGCTTAAGTACCTTGACATCGAGATTCGGTAATCACGCCAAAATTTAAATAGATGGATATTCTCCTTTAAATAGTGCTTAAGAAGTATTCTGTGCTGGATCTCTTTGCTGAGCGGTTAGCTCGGCTATTAGTGGATCTCTAGTAACTCACCAAGAAGATTGGCTGAGTACAAGCTTTAGGATATTATGTATCCTAAAGCTTGTAAAAATTTGGACTTGCTCTTCCCAAAAATATGTGCAGATTTGTTATAACTGACCTGTGAATTGTTGTATAGTTGCTCTACTCATGCTGGTAGAACACTTTAACTCTTTTCAGTAGTTGAAAGCTCGTATAGATGTAGATCTTTTATGCCCTTGCTATTTTATATCCGGTGGTTAAAGAAGGCGGTTCGGCAATTTAGGTGTCATTGTACTTGCAAAAAGATCTGGTGTTGGCAGGCGATATGATTAAGGCTTGTTTGTTGTGTCCCTGAAATAATTATTTTCAGCTTACTAAATTTACCCCCATGTGTTCTTGTGCTGATTACTCTTCAGGCGAAATCATCGACGTTACTACGCTTGGAATATGGGACATATACTCTGTAAAGCAGCAAGTATTGAAAAGTTCTATGGAGACGGTATACAAAAACTGTTTTTCGACAACTTTTTCCTAGTGTTATACATTAGCATATTGGTGAAGCTGTATTGACTTCGGCTTGGTGCTAAACATCCAAATATGTAGCATCTGCTGTAAGCTTTATTAACAGCGTGATTTTTTAGTAGGGTACTCAATTATTCCAATGATGGAGTGTATTTTAGACTGTGGTGTTCAATGGGTTATTTAGCATGCTTCTAATAGCCTCACTGTTTATCTTGTGGATTGTTTCGATTTTTTTTTGGTACAAGTAACGAATTTGCACGCAATGATGTTCTCCCGATGATCTTTGTCACAGGTCGCTATTTTCTGATGTATGTAGGTATGATGTAGCATTACTAGATTCAGTCTATGGCTGGTTATCTCAATCTAAGTGCTCAGTATTATCATTTGCCTTCTTGTAGTTTTCTTTGACAAAGCATATTCATTAGAAAAACACTTTTATATACCATAACCAATCAGGCTGCTCTTCTGCTGAGAATTGACGATGTAGTCTCTGGCATTACTAAGAAGGATAAAGGCGATGGAAGGCCTCCATCTAAGGATGAAAACTATGTAAATGCAATGGAGGGATAGATTTTAAGACGCGCTGTTGACATGTCAAAGGCCTGCTGTTTTTACTAATCCCCCTGTGAATGACATCAAGAATATTTCTACTCAACTTTCTGTTTTGTCAGTATCGGCTCAACAAGTGATTTTGGGTAGCTTGCCAGAATATCCTATTCATAATGAAAGTAGTGCGACGTAAATGCTTGGGTTTAAACCTGAGGCAGCTGAAGTCTATTTCTAGAGAATGCTGGGAAGCCGTTTGGTCATTCGTAACTTGAAGTATGCGGCATGTTTAATGTCTTTATTTTTCGTAATGGAACTACTGTGAATTGCTAATTGGCAGTTGCAGTACTCTCATGCTAAAGGTGCCCTTAAACACTGGGGGAAGTTAAGATAAATGTGGGACAAAGTGTGCATCAATTGACTAATTTTTTCATGTTTCTTTGCAGCAATTGCTGTTCAAAGTATTCCTTGCATGGTCGCTTGTTTTTTGCTATGCAAGTATTTCCTCACTTCGGGACGTTATGTGGTTTTCAGCTGTATTCTTCATTGACAAGGTATGTGAAGGTTGCTATGCTTCGCAATGTAATCGGCTAGGTGCTTAGTTGTGATTATACATGCCGTTATGAGGATATATATCTGAGATGAAATGCTGATTTAATAAGAGCTTGTGTTCGATTAATCTGTTTAGAAGCATCCCTCAAGTGGCTGTTTTTTTCGCGCGATTCATTTCTGATACTCCAGTTATGTCAGCTTAAAATAATACTTTGGCCTCACTAGTATATTTCCTACCGTTGGAGTGTCTGTTGCGTTGCTGCTTTCACCATTGTGTGTTTACCGGCATATGCCATTGAGTGGTAGCCCCGCTAGAAGCAGTACTTGTATTTTTTTTGTGGTTACAAAGATTTTGTTGAGAAGTTTTTTGTTATTGGGTGTTTAACTCATAACTACTTCATGCAATGATTTGCGTTTTTGGTCCCTCTTTGAGCCCTATTGAGGTATAGTCCGATGCGATAAGTCGCGCGAAACTGGTTAGTCTACTATAAAAAAAGTTGCCACTGGCTTTACCTCGTATAGCAATGCTGAGCTAGTATGTAACGCTACAGAAAGAGTTACTATCAAGCCTTTCAATGACCGCTGCACTTAAGCAGTGTCCTTAGCTATCTTCCGCTAACAAGCAACGAAAAAAAATCCCCATGCAATTATTGAATTATATGATTGTATTACCCCTTGGTAGTGGGCCTACCTCTTATTTTTGCACGACATAAGGGAAAAATATTATGCTACCGTGCGTGCGTCCAACTTAGTGCCACGGAGGTGAGCTCACGATAATAACGGTTGAAACGACTCAGCAGGTGCATCGTCTGGCCTACCTAAATTCTATATAAAGCTCGGAATATCAGCTAGCAGTTTAAACTCTCATGAGTAGCTTCATGAATCCCACCGTGTGCCTAAGAAGGCGAGGAATCATTAGTTATAGTTAGCATTTAGATGCATTCACAGAATGCAAACTGCTGATTTACCGTGTAGAATGCCTACAAGTCTACCCCCCGACATATTGTGTCTTAGCTGAAGAGAGGTGAACACAACAGTAGCCCTTCGGCCCTAAATTCTCCTGAGGAGATGCGCCTGACAAAGCCCAGACCCGTGTGGTTCGTATCGCTTGTGTGCCTTGAGTGGTACCTTTGTTTAATGGGACGAAAGATTTAGGTGCTGGGCGGAGTGTGCGGCAACCTAACAGGATGAAGTAACTATTGCATCAATACTGGAGGAACCGAGTGCGCACCGCTCAAATATAACCGAAAAACTTGCAGTCCTTGCGCGACTGAACTGCATTAAAAAATTTTCCCTTACGGTATCCTTCAATTGCTTGGAAAACTAAAAAATTTCGATAGGTTTTACCCCTTTACAGTGTAGGATGCCAAGTTCGGTCAGAGCAAAGTCACCGCGCTTAATGAAGATCGACTTCTAAGAATATTCCTTCGCCCACAACACCAGCAAGCGGTGAAAGCTAGCAGTATGATGATAGTAAGTCTGATATCCCATAGCAACTTTAACTGCACGACACTTCCCACAGATTGTACTGCGTAACTGTTAGCATTAATCGGTGAGAGGAAGGTTCAATTTCACTCAGGACAGAATCACCCTGCGGAAACTGTATCCTCCCCTATCTCCTTCGTAGAAACAATATATTCAGAGTTTCGACAGCCAGTATAGATGTATGGTACCAGCTTGAACAGCAAGGAAATTGATACCCTCAAGGTTTTTGCAGCAACCAAAAATTCATGTCTCAAATTTCAGGGGATAGCGAAATCGAACCTTGACCGAATAAAGACTGCTAATACTGGGCAGCGTCAACTAATTTTACTATGACTTAGCAGTTCGAAGTACTAAAATGTAAAAATTGCCAGGCATTGTATTGAGCGCCAGTCGACCGCTATTCGTTCGCCATTTCGCTGGCAAAGTCACGCTTCCAGCAAAACTCATTGAACAAGCAGTATTATTCGGCTGTTACAATACTATTTTTCTTGCATCTTTAGCAGTTGCAAAGTTCAGACATGTTGTACTATTTTCTAAAGGCTGAAAAAAAGATACACACGCGAGTAACTTGGTAATGGCTCGTTAAAAACTGAATTATTACTGTATGCTACTCCCAACTACGTAAATAACACCCCTAGCTATCCCTTACATTATTTTTTGTTATGCAGTGGAGCTATGGTACCCCGTAGAAAATGGAGGCGGCAGCAGATTCCTCCATCTGATATTCCTTTAATATCTCAAGATACTATCTTTCCTTTTATATATTCCATGATAACTATGTCGCATATGCGAATTGCTGCATAAAAATGAAAACTTCAGTAATATTCTTAAAGGATTTGCACTTGCATAAAATGCTAGTAAGCATACCTCTAAGAATAAAGGTATGGCCTTTATGCATCACACTATCGCCAGCAGGATATCCCTCCAATCTTTACAAGGCTAGCCCATAATTTTATTTAGCAACATTTAAATCGTTGGATATACAGCTTGAAGTTGTGCACTATGTGGTTTCTACTTTATTCTAAAGGTTGGAGACAACGTTTTAGAGTTCATTACTGCAGCGTCAGAAAAATGCATTTTCCATTAATAGTATAATCTTGAACGCATGGCGGTACCACAGTTTAATCATATCCAATATCATGGAGTATAAAACTCAAAAAGCACTGCCTGGAATACTGGTTAATTTCAAAGTATTCTTTAGATCAAAAGATTAGCAAACATCATCAATATCTAATACCAGGCCCAGCCCTTGCCTTATAAAAAAGTTATTACTTTATTTCTTATCATAAACTGCAACGAATTAAGAATGAATTTGCACCACTGACGGAGTTTAGCTGCCAGATGCTGGGAGAATGTAATTTTTTTCAAGAAACGACAAAGCTGGAGTTCTTGTTATGAAAAGTCGGGGGGGATTACGCAAAGATGCGTGTAGCACCACAATGGAATCATGCAGTGAAATCCAAGATGAGCCATCAGCGCAAATATGCTGCGTAACCTCCTCAGACTACAGAATGTGTTGGGAGAGAGGCTTGGCACATTTACCTCGAATTGCACAGCATCGACAAAGAGAATTGGTGAAAAAGCAGTTTCCACCAGTGAAAGTGCCGAAAGTATATGCAAGCTCTTGGGTACTTTTGGCACTGCTGGAAAATGATCTTTTGCAGCGGGACGTTGTTCAGCTGATAGCACCACCTGATGCACTTTTCTTTGATGACCTTCAGCTCACGCAGTATTCAATCGGCAGATGCATGGAGGCAATTCCAGTGAAGCAAGCTTTTTGCCACCCACAAGCTACTATATGCTACGGTAGCCACATGAGGGCTCATCTTATAAAAGCAACATTAAGGCAGCTGGACCAGAAAAGTATTCCCACATCACTTGAGCACTCAAAGAGTACTCAGTCTGCTCAATGCGAGTCAAGCACCGACGAGCTGCGCAAAACCCTCCACGCAGGGAGATCCATGAAATACGTGCATTCTAGTACAGTTTCCGAGACCGAAGGTAATGAAGAATATGACACTGATCCAGAGTATTCAACCGCAGGTGGCACATTAGGGTGTCCAGAAAATGGTCATATTCGCCGACACCACCTTCTAAAAAAGTCGAACACACACCTGACATGGGCGTGCCGATTGCTGGCACAGCACCATACAGGTAACGCAAACCATTTCTCAAGGTGCTATTCCACTGAAAAGTCTTTACCTTTAAAATGCTTTAGACTAACAAATCAAAAAACCTCGGAAACCGTACTGTTACAAATTACCGGGCAGTTTGACTTACAAGTAAAGATTGCTAGCACTAATGCCTTTAAGCATCGGAACGCGAGAGGAACTCGGCGTAGCGACAATGGGGAAATCAGGATTAGTATGCTGCAAAACCCTTGGCTCTTTAGCTCTTTGATGAGGGGCTCTAGCTTCACGGAGCTTTTCGTGCTAACCCAGGATGAGATTACGCAATTTCTTGGCATGATGTTGCATCGCTGCCATACAGAAAATTGCCCAGTAAATGTTCCGTCTGACGCGCATATGAAATGCCACTGTACCGTAAGAAAGGGTGCCTACATGAGTCGCTGCTCGATAGCTTCTGCGTGTCACGGTAATGCACCAGCATGCAGCTCTATATCTAGAGCGGCAAAACCGTCAGCATACCAATCGATAGAGACTAGATCCTCAATTTTCGGCAAACGCCGTAAATCCATGTTATTCGAAAATTATAGGAGTTTCTCACGGAGGAGTAAACTTCAAAGGAGCTTGTTAAATCAATTTCAAATAGCTACATCTACGGAAAACAAAGGAAAAATTCTTCCTAAGAAAGATTTAAACCTTAGGAAGAGGATAAGAAATAGATCTTGTAGTTACAAACCACTGAAGCGTAAGAGGGCTTGCAATGAACACTTGTTCAAGAAGTTAGCGTATGAGCAACCTCGTACGCGATATTCCTGCTGCCAAAAGGAAATGGCATGCCCAGAATCTATGTCATGGGATTTTCAGAGGTGCAGGAGGAAATCAAGGCTGAAGTCTACGGAAAAGCATGCAGTGATCAAGTGGGGGTACCAACACGGGCTACTAAAATATACACCCCCTCGATATTTTAAACATTCGAATTATCTCCACACCCTAAATGCTAGTAGCAGAATAGGGAACCCTCCTGGCAAGCCCCCTGACCTAGCAACGGCCCCTTGCCTAGCCTGTAAACTAATTTCGAAAGCCAGAATTGCAGCCTTGCTCTCGAATTTCCTTTTCGGGAATCCTCAAAATCCACGCCTAATAGGGACTTCATTCCGTAGAGACGTTCTCAGAGTATTATGCAAAGCGTGTCAAGTGCATGGTAGTATTCAAAGCAAGCCCCCTAATCACAACTTTCCAAACTTGAGCTATTCGCGATTAAGAAAAATTCCGAACTTGCAATCAACTTTGCTTGATCTGCAAACTTCCGTTGTTCCTACAAAACCATGCCGTGACTTCTGTGAAATTAATATGTCCGCATTAGCACCGTTCTGTGCCTCACAGGAACCTTGCATCAGCATCGAGGACTACGCTCGAAGAATAATGAGATATGGCAAGCTTGAAGCGCATGAATTAGTATTCCCAATAATGCTCATAAGCAAGGCCATGGAGAAGTTTCCTTTTTCGATCTTGACTCCTCTGACGATTCACAGGCTGCTTTTGGTTGGATGCGTGATAATCTCGAAGTTTTACAGCGATTCTTTTTTTTGTAAGTACCTCCTCTAGGCGGGCCCGCTGTAGGAAGTAAAACAGTAGCATTAATTGCCCTCATTTGCATTAAGTGACTTATGAGAAAATTGAAGCCTGAGATGTCTTTGAATAGAAATATTCAAGGTTTTCAAGGTTTTTTATTTCATAACACTTATTTTTTCTTTGGTGAATTATCCCAATCTGCAAGTATTTTGTATATGTTGTGTAAGCTGGAGCTTATATATAATGCCTCGTGTACATTATTAGGTCGTGCATCCACTAGGCTTGGCTTTCCTAAAATGTCATAACTGAGAGTAGCGTACTTAGCTATCAAATTGAATTCCAGAGTGGCGTTTTCTTCATATATCAAGATTGAAGCACTGATTCGTTAATCAGTTAATGTATCAGTGTCTAGATGCATTAGCAAGGAAAATAAATAGTTACGTAATCTAGCTGCACACAAGGAGTTGTTCTTCTTCCATGCCAAGGTTTCCCTGGTCTGAACTTCGTCTATATACCTATTCTAAAATTTTCGCAGGACAAAGTGCTTGCGATGCAGCGGCATCTATTTCAAGAAAAATATGGGTAGCCAATAGTTTTTATAGTAATCTGAGCATGCAGGGCTAAGAATTACCAGTAGCTACTTCACGTTCTCATGTTTTTCAATTTTGTATTCTTTGCAGCAAATAAGGCATGGTCGAAGATTGGAGGGCTAGGAGTAGCAGAATTCAACAGACTGGAACGCATTTTCTTACAGATTATTGATTACGATGTGCTGACTTGTCTTGAGAATTATTCGGCAGCACATGCACTGATAAAGCTCTCCAACAAAATGGTGTTTGGAAAAAGTATCCATTGTGATGTCTTGTTGGAGTCTGTAGTACGCCTGCAAGGACGTATTGCCGCTATAATTCACAACCCTTATTCTAACTTAGTACTTCACAGTTTTAAGAAGCAATCATTTCTAACAAAGTTTCCTAAAGCTTTGATCCCTTGAAGGCGACTATGATGCTCATCTTTTGAGATTCCCCGACCATGTCCCCAAACTCCCTCACATTTTTGGAAGCCCAAGATGCCGATATCGCAATAGGGAGTTAATTATGAGCATAACTCGGGCCAGGGCAAGGAGACTTCGGTGGCATGAAGTAACTGAACGTGCCCTTTCTGTAGGCCATCAAATTTGTTACTAACAGGGCTCAAGCGTTGCATATACCACAACTCCGGGAAGTTACCTCCCAAACTATTGGTAGACTACATTTATAATGCAATCCACTATAACACGCACTATCTTTCCTTAATTTTGGTGTAGTGAACTTCCAGCAGTATTGATATTTCTGTCAGGATATCATGCGGGAAATTATGATGTAAGCAGAGCAATCTCAAGCGAGATAGTTTCAAGCACTATTCTGTTTAAAGATTTTTACTCGATAACACAGCTTAGATACAGTATCCAGGAGTAAGCGCATTTCAAAGAGTATGCTTCATTATCGACCATGGAAATATGATGCATTGCGGTTAAGTTTTTGCGTAAGCCTTAAGCTTATACATGCTCAATGAGCGCTCTGAAGCTATATTTCTCATCTGCATATAGCGTACAATAAAACTTCTTTGTGGTCCTTGGTGTGATCTAATTAATATACGATCATGTAGCTAGTACTACCTCCTAGAATAATATGGCGCAGTTAGCGTAAACTACTTACTATTCAATACCCGGCAAAACTTTCTGCCTGCAAAATTATTTCGTGAAATTATATATCACTAGAAACCTTTAATTTGACAAACTTAAAAAGGCTTAGCTGCCTTTTTACTTAATGAGATGCCAGTCGTATTGCCTTTGTGTCTCTTTCTGTAAAGTGGTTAAGGAAGTGCAAATCCAGCCTATATTCATTGTCATTAGCAAGTTGTTATCCCTGAAAATAAACGAACCGTTTACTTAATATTGCGCAGCCTGTAAAGGTATCTTTTTGTAAATTCAAGTTTACACCTAATATGATGCCACGTGATGAAGCTTCTAAGCAGAAGAGTGGTAGTCGCATTTTATATGGTATATTACATTCGCCTATACGAGCCATACGCGATGTAGAATTCGATAATCAGTGATTAGATCATATCAATGAAGACTAGAAAATGGAATGCACACAGCAGCAAGGTAAACTGTGATGAAATCTGGAAGGCAGGCATGCTTGAAATATGTACCATTTGTATAAAAATCTCATGAAGGCCTCCTTGATTTTATGAATGTGCTATGGTGGTGCTTCGTTATAAGCGTATCTCCCGTGGCTTTTTCCGGATATTATTGCGGCATTTCTCGGTTTCACTTCAAAAAATGCATACTTGAGGCTTTTTACATTCTCAGCCTTGAGATCTTACTTTTGCAGTAGGAATTTACGGATTATCGAAGCCGCTCTGCCTAAGTCATTGCCGTTTCCGACGACAGGCCGTAAGCAAACTTTCTAGAAAATTTTGTATGAACCAGTGTATAAAGGGTACCATAGTTTTAGAGTTTGGCATGCACTATCACTAATGCTCGACAAAACCGCGAAAGCTCCTTTGATTAATTATCCGCCGATTACCGCAGCAAATCTTCAAGCTACCACACATTCAGCGGACAAACAAACTAGCTACTCTTGTGCTCTTCCACGCTTGGTGCACCGCTAAATTCTGCAATCGTCTCAGCGAAAGCACGAAACATAAGAATACAATTATGGGGCAATCTTCAATTTTTATAACGAGTGCCAAAATTCGTATAATATGCTTCGAAGGAAGCTTAGACGAATAATGAATAATGGATACTTTGACTACAGGGGATGCGAACCTACCGGGAGCCCGGCCTCAAGGCTTTCCATGGCCATATGTTCTGTTAGCGTTTGTACAACTGATACCGCGAACAAACGTGGCATTCTCAATAGTGATCGAAACAACGTTTAAAATCGCGTGAAAAAAGTGTAGCATAATCGTACCAAGGTGAACCGAAGTTTGCTCACTTTACAAAAAATTCCACTGATGCTTTAAGCGCTGGAAAATCTTTTTTTGGGACACCTAATGAGGTGCCTGTACCATGGAGCATGTGTGCAGAAGCATTCTCCATTCTCACTCTTTTATTTCTAATCTGTAGCGCATATGGCATCCCTTGGGGAGTGCCTGGACATACCTTGTACATGACGCTTTTTGCGATTATACAGCTCGAGAGAGTAAGGCTTGAATGAATGTAAGATAATATATCCAGGATCATTTTGGTACGAAGCATGCGCAACAGTGCTTCTATGCTGCTGAATCTTTTCGTTGTTGGGTTCATAGTACTGATGTACCATGTAACTTCCCAGCCCATTGATGCGTTGAGTACTGATAGGAAGCTAGAGCGAACGTTAAAAATTACTTTGGAACCTCATAACTCATGGATACAAAGTGGACTTTGTGCTCCTCCAGTGCAGCGGACCGGCTTGCTGCCTAGAAGTATGTCTGATGCATTAGGGAACCACAATGCTTTCGTATCCTTTTGCTTGTTCAAGTATCCTTGCAACCTGAACAACAATATGAATAGATGGATTTGCAGCAGGACATTGTCTTCCCTATTATATAAAGGTCATTCTAAGAACAAAGCGCCCTCAGAAATTCTTCACTCACAGTTTTCTAGAGTTACAACCTACCCTGGATTGACAATTTTGTCCGCTGTTCCCAAGAAAAAAACATCGAAATCGAAAAGAGATATAAGACGTGCAAGCTGGTTTCGCCGCCCTCCTAATAAGCATACAAAGGTCAGTACGTATTGGTGCTGCCCTTTTATTCCATAAATCGAGTTCCTGCAAATTTTGGCTATGTGCCCCACACTTATGTTACATCTTCTGGCAAACCCACTGGAATGTCACTCCTCATGATGCTTCCAGCGTCTCTATACACGCTTTTACTTGTATGCAGATCTCGTTAATAGTGCGATATCAAAGAGTTTGTCACTGGCTTGCTTGTATAGCCTGATTTCTTGGGGTTGGTTTTGTTGCAACGATGAGCCATTTAAAGTAGTCGTTTGCTGTGAGGTTCCCTGATGCATTGCCTTACTTCCTGATTGTTAAAGTTGCTGGATTTCTTTTTCGTCGATGGTACTCTTTTAGTACGTGTTCACTACCAAGTGATCAACATAAAGGCATAAATCCAGAGTCCTCCCATCATGCCTAACGGGCTTCGTATGTATAATTTGTGCAGATTCTTCATCAAAAATTTTTCGTTATGTACTCAAATAGAGGTACTTTGAAGATGCTTGGTTTCGATTGCCTTGCTGTTTCAGGCATGACTCTCCTCTACCAAAGCAGCTTCTTTAAAGTTATATGCTATAACAGGTGCTGGGTGACTACTTGGAATATTTTTTTTATTTTTGCGTTGCTTATACGTCTTATACGCAAGGTAAAAATTATTTTATTTAAATACCCTGTTGAAGAAGTATGCATCTTCTAGATTTTGCAGGTTGGAAGTTAATATTTTTGATTTTTGTGCTGCTTGGCGTCTGCCATATTTCCCTTTTGTTTGCATGGCTGAATTTCAGTACAGCGCTTTGGATGTGGGAGAAGCTGCTAGACTTGTGGGTGGAACTTTAACGGCTGCCAGAACGGAATATTCTGGATGGATGCTACTTCCTTCTTCTGCGGTGACTAGTAAAGGGAATTAAACTGGTAAGCATTATGCCTAACTTTCTATAAAATTTTGTTAGGCATAATATTACCATCAATGCATACAGAAGTTTTGTTTTCTTTTGAAATGCTGCAGTCTGTTGCAAGGTATTTTGAGATATAAATACTCATGAGAATTTTGAGAAAGTATCCCTTAATAAGGCGGCTTATAATCTAACTTGCTTGTATGGTTTAATCGTAGTACAGCTTACTCTTGCTTTTTAAGTACCTTTGACTAAGTACTCAACTGCATCATTAGCCTCCGCTATTCTTCGAGCTCACTAGTAGTTCTTCGATTGTGCCTTGCGTAATATACTAATATTCTCCTTGGTTTGCCTGATATCAGTTGTATGTGTGCTTCTATACAAGCATCGTTTTGCGTACCCTGGAGCTTTTAAAGGGCTTGCAGAAGCTCGTGTGAATGTCCTTTAATAGGTGTTTTCTGAATATGGATTCTTTGGCTCTTACCCGCATACGTCTTTACCAAGAGCATTTTCCAGCTTACAGGCTTGTGCTCCATTGAGTGCGCGATTATGTGTTTATTTTGCATTTTTTAAAACAACTCTCCATTTTTTTGGCTACGAATGCAACTTTTTATACCACCTTGTATATTTTTCTACATACCTAAATTATTTTGCTTCTGTTTAGAATTTTCGCATTTACGGGAATACCTTTTTGAGTTTTTTTTTAAGCAACGATAAGTAGGGACTGATGAAGTGTGCACTTCATATCGCTGGTGCTAAACCAGTCGTATCTGTTTTTTGTAGAATTAGAGCATCATTTTTGAAATGCCACTTTATGCTATGTGTCGAGATTTGTTTGAACTATACATGATATGATAGAACAGGATCAATATTTCTTTTGCTTTTGCTATTTTTGCGATGAATGCCCTGCTGCAACATTTGAGGCTTTTTGATTACTTGCAGACGGAGCAGTCCCAAAAAGTCCCTGGATATTGCCTTTTATTTGCTTAGCATACTAAGTGGGTGAAGTTCTTTCAGAGTAATATAATGTGTAATTCTACTTCAACCTCTTGAAGTGGCTTTTCTTCAACTTTACCCGCTTCGTTCTTTTCTGGATATATTTCAAGCTTATAGATATATTATGTGGTTTCAATGGTGCGCTTTCCTTATCATGTCAAATTTTTATTCAGTTTCGTCCATTCTGTATGAACTCATTGAAATTTTCATGTAAGTGCTCCCAATGTTTGGACATGTGTCTTCTCAAGCTATCCTCACGCATTTTTGACGTATCTTTGGCTCATGCTTTTATATTTGCATATTTCGCCATTTTATTTGTTTATATTATCGTGGGGTAAGGAACGAATATGTTATATCTGTTATTTCCGGCTCAAAAGTTATGGCAGAAATGCTTGTTTTTTTCTGGTTCTAGTCTAGAAAGTTTTCGCGCATGGAATTGCTTCTAAGATTTTATGACAATCTGAGCTATAATGCTGGTAAATAGAATATTCTTCAGAGCTTTTATTTTTCCCGTAATGCCTGCTCAAACAATTTAAAAATATAGAAAAAGTAGCTTCCATAACATATCATTATTGAATGCTCATTTATTCCATTTGTGCTTTATCTAGTAGGTGTGCTGAGTGTATATTAGCTTTTCTCTGTCCTTTAGAACTTCAAAATACTGTTTTAGTTTGCTTCTTTATTTCCTGAGTGCTGATGGTACATTGAATGGTCGCCTAATAGTAGGTCTCGAGTTTTTCGATGCCTTACTGAAAATGGGTTTTTTGTATATTTTTCTTGCTCCTAATTACTCACAGGGAGGCAGGTGTCGTTTAGAAAATTTTTGGAGTGTTGTTATCTCTTGTTTCCAATAGCCTCTTCATTCATTGGTGGTGACCGTTTTCTTAGATTTTTCATGGTACCATAAGATAATACATCCGGCAAAGCTTGTTAGGGCTCTCGTACTGGGAACAGTATTTTTGTTTTTACTCTTAAGCAGATGCTACATAGTTTTCTCTAATTAGGTTTTTTAAACTTTAAAGGCTTGTTGTTAGCCTTTGCGATTTTTTATAGTTATTTGTTAGAATATATAAAGCGAATCCTGAAAGTGATGTGCAACCATATTCTCGTAACGCAAGACGCTATGGTTGGCTTTGCATGTTTTCTTGAGAGCAGATATCTTATTTTAGCACTCTCTAGGATTCGCGGTTTTTTGATATGCTATACCGTCGGCTTATTCGCTTCTTTCTGAAATTACTCGTACAGGTTCGGGGCCACATTCATCTCTCAAATCACAAGGCAAACCATTCTGCGTACGAAATGCTCCCTCATTATTTTTGGTCATATTTGTGTTGGGGCCTGTATACGAGCATGCAGACTACGTCACTGCTTAGTAATTGCTGCTAATTTGATGGCGTTATGTGGCCCTTATTCTTGTATCATGAGTACTGCTGAAACGAAGAATTGCTTTTGAATATAGTTTTTTTATTGATTTTGTGTAGCCAAAATAAAAAAATCACGCGTATAAGCTTCATTGCTATAGGATGAAGCCTTCACAAGGTGTTCAAATTCATTTGTTTCAGCATAATTTATTCTGTCATGATATCGCTTCCTTGATTCTTCGTTGAATGTGATTCGAAAAAGATTACTAGCCGATTTTTCTTACATCGAAAAGCACTTGTATGATACACCTAGCATTTCTGTATTGCCTACAATGTTTCTGGTTATATACGAAAAAGTTTGCGGAACAGCGTGTTGCTAATTTTTATATTATAAATTCAACCTGCGGAGGTGTATATAAATGCAGCCCTTAACATAATTTGAGGCATCTTTAGATTTACATTGTCCATAGCATTCGTTAACTCGATTCCAATAACACTTAATTATGAGGTCGTTACAACATTGACCGGCACGATTGTTGGGCAATAATGCACTACACATTCACTGTATAAGTATCCGCCTAAGCATGAGCGATTCCTTCTATTCTAGCTATTAAATGGCATTCAAATATACTAGGATCTCCCGTCAAGGGCTTGTTGCGAGTATGTAGGGAGTCAAAGTCAAGACCGACCGCTGTCACTGGGTCTTGGGATGGGGAGGCCGCGTTATTATCCTATCGAGTACGCTGCCCAACCGTAATCTTCTCGTAACAACTTTCTTATATTCAGAGAGGTCTGCAGTGTAGATTATATAGTATTAGTAATCAATAAGTGTTGCCTTTTTTGATGGATTCCAGAGGAGCGAAGGGGAGGAGTAGTGCACGAATTTAGTTCGACGCAAGCCTCAGGTATAAAAAAGGTAGGATGAGTCTATTGCACAACGTATGCGCGCAAATATTGATTATTTCTGATATGGGACTCGGGGCGCACATCAGCAAAATTTGGGGCACCACAGTGATGTGATTAGCACTCATTGCTTATTGGAATAGTCCTTCTTCCTTTTCCTCAGTTCATGTTTCGGAGCAAAATCCATGTTCAAAGAGCCCAGGAGGTGGCATTCTGCTGCCAACGACGCTTACGTGCTTTGCACAAAGTTGATGCGTTTGAAGTGAATTGAATTGCGGAGCGCTACACCTTGAAAACCTAAATGTGTAACTCGGAAATAAAGAAGCTAAAATTTTTGAGTGTAAACAAAACATTCATAGCAGAGTAGGCAACGTCACCCTCGCGGTCATTTCAGTTTGTACCGTTGGACTTGCTTTGTAGTAGGAATTAACTAGCGCTAAGTAAAATTAAGGGCGTAGCGCATGTGTGCCGCTTTTATGGATTCTGCCTGGATTATTTTCAGATTTAGCATGAAAGTTAAGCGGTAGTGTGAAGAATTAAATTTGCTTTTAAGTATCCACTGGCGGGCTTACAGGGCTTAGATTTCGGCTGTAAGTGGCAACTTGTGAAGGTAGAGTGATTCCTGGATGCTCGTACTTGACTTGGCATCTACCCGTGATACGATCCTTTTCGGCGCTTTAATCGGGGACGAAGGATTGGTTGTCGGGAGGGATTTTAAGCTGTACTCTTCGACTTGACTATGCTTATGATCCTGATCAGAACTTGTATCTTATCGTATGACGTACAAAGTAGTGTAGTTCAGAAACCTAGATGAGTACATGACTTTCAGTGAAATACATCGAGAGTGGTCCATGAGGTTATTAGCTGCTTTTTGATCATTGGAATGGTAATATCTATGCCTCGGCAATGCGTTTGGTATCTCCTTTCTATATGTGAATAAGAAAACTTATTTTCGAGCCAAAAAGTAAGTCATACAGGATTTAAAGTGCATGCGAAGGCACGCTAATACGAGCAATAACTTCTGTTTTCTCCTGCGCTTCAGTAATAATTAGCACTGTAAGCAAAGCTCACAGATTCGTGAAAGCTATCATAGCAATTTCTCTTTTTGATCTTATCATAAAAATTGTTTACAGATTTTGCATGACCTAACCCCCAATATCACAAGACTCTTATTTTGTAAAAATGCTAATGGCGCATGCATATTAAAGTGCACGCACTAATGTGGCATCTCATGCCAGACGGAAAACATTTAGGCTTGCTTCAGCACTTAGATTAATCTTTAATTTACGGCATTGCAATGTATAAGTGAAGCTTTAATGAGATACAGCATGGGGCTGTGCTAGGTGTTGAATCTTAAAATCATAGCAATCTCAAGCGAAGTATATCTCCTCCATACACAGGATAAGCAGCGTATGCGTGAAAGTCTTCCTTGCTTTCTTGCTAGCATCAAAGAATCTCAAGTTTTTTACATTTTATAGGCGAACGAGTGAAAGTAGCTTCCGTCCCAAATGATGAGGCTCCTTGTTTCACCCAATCGTGTCGAAATAGAGCAATACGAAAGGTTGCTGATGAAAAATCTTTTGTTCCTGCAGATAATGAAAGCCTGCTTTCATGTGTTATACTATTAATTTTGCAAAATATTGAACAACTCGAGATATCCTTACTGGGTGATAGCAGCGGAGGGAAATTTGTAGGCGGAAAGACTTAGCGCTATAATTTTATAAACAATTGCTTAGTTTTAAAGTTACGGGAGATATTTCAAAGGTATATAATTCTTTTTATCCCCTATGTTTGGAGTAATATTAAGCAAGATTAACTACTAAAATTATAGACAAAAAATGAAAGAAACACATCAGAACCATAACAACAGCCGCGAACACAAGAATATGCGAATTGGGACTGCCCAACTATATAATAGTGTTTATTTGAAGAATGTGGCAGCGAATTCAATGGGGTCAACGTATTATTAGTTTCTTCATTTTATTCCAACAAAAGTAATGCAACTTTGACGCAACACTATGAATATTTTGGGTGTTGATGCAGCCTTAGCAAGGCATAAAATATGGAGAATCAACCTGGAGCATCGCAAAAGCCACCGGGGCAAGCTATCAACCGCCAGCCAACCATAGAACTACAGAGAAGAACCGGAAGGTCTGGTACGCAGTCAGTTAGGAGACCCCCAGATATTGCACAAGTTGCAAGTAGAATTATTGACCCTTCTGATATTCCAAGGGCTATACCAAAGACGTATGCGGTAAGCTGGAAAAAAATTTTATATTTATACTTGAAAAATTGCTTGCAACTTAAATATTTGAACACGTGCAAATGTCAATCTGGTCAAGGGTAAAATGCCAGAAAATCAGGGAAATTGAGTTTTCATATAGATATGGGCTATCTTTAAATTGCCCTCGTATTGAAGATATGCGCAGAGTCGGTGAAAATTTGAACGACTTCTCCCTTTATTGATATTGAGGGCCTCTCAAATGTGTAATCGTTGTACCCAAATTTTCAGCAAGAAGGCTTTGATCCAAGGTCATCAATTATTGCCTGCAACTTTCCCCCTGGAACATCTGTCGAGAAGTGCCGGAATTTTTTATCATGGTTAGGACCTATAATCAGAATCGATCAAGCACCTTCCGTTGGCCAGGAAATGAATTTCACAGTTTCATTTGCCTCTCCTGCTTTTGCAAAGGTTATAACTATAAGTATCTCTGAACTCTAAAAATATTACAAGCTTTTCCCGCAATTGAAGTGATTTGCCTTAAAAAAATATCGATCTCGTAAATTTTTTTTTTGAACGGTTTTTTTGCAAATATAATGAGCCTTTGGAGCTTTTCGAGGAAAATTACGTTCAAATAATCTGAAATCATGGGACTTTAGCTATTGAGTGATTAACCGATGAATGCAATCATAGGTTCTCTCTGCACCCTGCCAAAGTAAATTCCTACTGATTATTTGTGATGAAATCCTCATTACCTCCTCCTTGATTTAAAATATGTCAAAGCGCACATTTGAAATAAACACCATAATAACATGCCATTGTAAAGCTTGCTATTTTTTGAGGGGAAAGCGGCCACCTAGGATTTTACAGTGAATAGTGTGTCTTCACAATAACTATGCGTCATGAAATATATTCTATGCTTTCTTTCCTTGTAATCTCTATAACATATAAGAAATATGTTTTTTTTAATTGGGGTATAGATATAGCTGTATATTCCTAGCTGATAAAAGTGATTTACTGTCGAGAAAAGGCGCAATTCCTTAATCATGAATATCATCACCGTATAGAAAACTGCTAAATATACTTTTTTAATGCTAGCATGGTAGTAGCGTTCATCTTTTTGTGCTGCTTTTAGTTGAGGCTTGTTTATTTTTGATTCTAGGAGCAGACTTGGCTTTCATTTATCAACATAGCTACATATTCTTAATACAGGCATTGAGAAGATTTCCATCGCTTCAAAGAATATTTTTATAAGTATTCCGCCTAGTATCTACGTGTAGCAGAAGAAACTTCTTCGATTCGCCAGTCGCTAGATGGCTGGTTTCAATATAGCGCATGATTGGGCTGATCGAACTGTTTTCAAATAAAGCGCTACCGCTTATCCTTCTCAGTGCCAATATATCTCTTTGAAGGACGTATTACTTATTTAGATGATGACAGTTGCTGCATTATGCTTTTTTCTAATGAGTCAGGCATATTCTAAAGCTGACTTTGGTTTTGTCAAATGCCTATTTAGCTATAAGTATCTTCCCAAAATATGCTAGCAGATAACGAATTTGCACTTCCATTTGCACAAAAAGCGGAGTTATAAAGTTTCCAATAATGCATTTTCATTCAAGGTTGCCTGTAACGCGAACTTAACTTTCGAGGATGACAAGACTCACATATATTCTAGATTTGTTGATGAAGATGACTCTTTATGGAAAAAAGTGACCGAATATATACAGTCAGCGGTGAGTAAAAACTTTAAAGTTCGGATTAGAGGTTTTTTGCAACTATCGCTTTGCAATTGATTAATTCGTCACAATAATTTTCAGTGGGTCATGAGCTTTATGCTGCTTGATGACTTGTTTTTCAGTTCAAATGCAATAACAGAATGAAGGGCCGATGAAGGCTTTGTTACTGGGACTTTAGTTTAATATTATGTATTCAAAATAAAATAATTGCCACTAAAGTAGGTGCTTTTCATAGAGAAATCCTGGTCATATTTTTAGATAGGCTGGCGTCCAGCTTATATGGTAGATATTCTTTGATCTGTACATTTCACCATTTCAAGTAAACGCATTTTTACCCGAGACTTGATGTCATAATAAATAACACCGGAAAGAAGCTTTTGCGTGCAGACGTCTATCGGTAATGTTGCAGTAAGCGAAGATACAATAGGACGAACATCAGAAGGTAAAATTTTGAAATGTAGTATGTTTCTTTGCGTGCTACAGCCTGTACTTTACTGCATCGTCAATCTGGAATGCTACGGCTTACTGCTGAGCCTTGCACTTTCATCTTATTCCTGCTGTTTTTGCTTTACTGAAGATACCAGCATCGAACAGTTTACTAAATTTCTAAGGTAATATATTTTAATTTAGATATAGCAATTACCCCTTAATCCCTCTAACCGCTAATCACGATCATCGTTGATACTACACTGTAATGCGCACAAAAGCGAGGCATCATAACCTGCTTATACATTAGTTGCAAATAATTTTGCATCTTTTGTAAAGCTAAAAGGGGTGCTGCTAGCTATACTAAGTATCGTACCATCTTATTGTATAAAAATAAGATAGTATGATACGGGCTAAATTTGATGTTAGCTGCAATGATACTGGACTAGCATGCAGCAGCACATTAATTGAAGATGTTTGCGTTGAGAGGCAGCCATTTAAGTACTGTATAAAATGGGTGTAAAAGCATCTACCATAAGAGGAAGTTACACACGTTACATATTGCTAAAAAACCAGCCCAAATATTCGAGGAAAATGCGATTAAGGAATGTATGACCACTTTCAAGTTTTTCCTTTTTCTAGCCTGATCTCATCAAAAGTTATGGCGTAGCCTACATAAGTTGTTGCTACACCTGCACTACATTTTTCCTGAACAACTCGCTTTGATTTTCTTGCAGCTGCGGGTTACATCATCAATACTGCTGGTTCAACAGCAAGGAATTTACGGACTACAATAAGTCAAAATTGGGCATCGGTAAGATTTTAAACACTTTAAGTAGTCAAGAGCGATTGTTTTTTTCGTCAAAACTTAAAATCAGCTGAAAGAAGCGCCAGAATTCCTGCTCAAAACATTTAGATATATCCTAGAGCTATTGCTCGCATGTAAGCGGCTAATAATGTGTGATAAAGGAATTGCAGCATATTTTCTTTCGTTTAATTGCTTATCTTAAAAGTATGATTATTTACTGTTGCATTTCACAGCTATTTAATACGGTTTTAGAATATCCAAAATATAGTGGAGTTAGCAGCTGTAGTTTATGAGCTTATACGTAGATATATTCTAACTCCTGGGTGGAGAAAAACTGCGCGGTACCATCATATTTATCCTACTGATATGCTGACCCGAATAGCTGTTGCTCCCAGCTTCTGTTGAAAATGTTACTTTCAGCAAGAAATTAGAGACCACGCTGCGCGTACTTTTTTAACCTTGCCTGCTATTTTCCGGTTCTTCGGCATGTGGCTGTCAAAAATTTGTACGATCTCTGCAACAATTTAAGCTTTTGCATAGCAAAACATAGAAGCCAGCAAGCAGCTTCCATATATTCGCTAAGCTGCTCTTTGAAAAAAGCAGGCATGCAGCATAAAATGTAGTTAAGCGAAAATAGTTACAAATTTCGTACTCGAAAAACGGCTCTATAGAGACAGACAAATACAGCGCATATTGGCTCAGTTAAATTATATCAAGGAAAATACCATTGATGCTATGCAAAAATCTACGCTGGGACCGTAAAAATCCCGTAGAATCTGCAGCACTAAATTAATGCGTTATTATTTTTGTATTGTTAAATTCAGCTTCTTGATTACTCAGCCCATACTAGAATTGTTGCATGAGAGTTGCCTACCTAACATACTTTTTAAAAAAGTTCACATATGGCTTATGCTATAGTACATTTCGTGCTTTACCAACCTTTTGATGAGGTTTCCTTGCTTTTCGGCCTTGAAGCGCTACAAACCCAAGTGTAAACAAAGAAATTCTGTTAATATTTGTATGGCTCGTCACTTTAACAGAAAATACAGAAAGCTTCTAGGACGTATTATAATTGTTATAGTCCCCATTACTAGCTTTTTATTGGCGAAGTTACCATGTTTTCCTGCCGTAGCTACATTATGCAAAACCTAGTGGAACAGCTTACATCGCATTTTACTCCAGTTTTTACAATCAAGCCACTTGCTAAAGTGAAGAAAATTTTGGTCAAACTAGGGATTCTGGCTTTTCATACTGGCTTCAGTAATTTTCCTATGCTATAAAAATTTTTTTTTAAGAAACGAAAAACTTTACGCTCAGACATTAGTGTTATATGTGGAGACTGTTGTCTCCTTGGGTGGGGTATCTATTATTTCCCCCAATTTTCTTAGGCTAAATATGTATAGATAACGCTATAGAGTAGGATGATTCTATTTTGAAGTTTTGCCAAGCTCCACAATATTTAGTTTTTAATTCTAGCAGAAACCACACACTTGTTCCGATGACCATTAAAATAAATCTCCTAGACCTAGCAAACTACTAGCATCATACGCGAGTTGTTAGTAAACGTGCATAGCCCTGCACAGAATAAAATGGCTTTTATTACTCAGTTTTCAGTTATGAAAAATGCTAATTCTCTCTTTGATTTGTGGTTGAGATCAATTTACCCCAACCAGTGACCTGTTGAATAGTTCTAGCATATCCTCCAAAAAAGGAAATATTACTGCTTTTCTAGAGTCGCATAATACTTTCGACATACTCTATAATAGGATAGGTGCCTAATTTAGCTATTGAATCCCAAAACACCATATCTATGTACTGTTAGGTCATTCAAGAGATTAAAAAAAAACCCGTTTCTGCCTTTTCTGCATGTATCAATAGGTATCCCTCAAATTCATGCGACCAACTCCTACACACTCTGTCAAATCGAATTATCGCTTGTAGCACCGTCCGTCCAATTTTATCCAGAGCGCTATGTGGTACTATTATGTTCTCAGTCTGGTGCCGAACAAGCGGTGGCCAGTGCCGGATTGGTCTTAAACGATGCCTGGGTTAAAGCATCAGATTCTATCAAGGAATATGTCACTTGATTTTGGAAATAATAGTTCCAGTAAATTTAAACATATCTATAAGGTCAAACGAAATTTAAACCAAGTTTCATCGTGATAGTTGGGAGCGCAGACCTGCTTTTGATTTATACAGCTAGGAAAAGAGCAAAAGCATAGACTGCACAAGCTAAGTCAAGATATTTTTTTAGTCCCCTGTTGCCAAAGCTCGCCAACAGAAATCTAGTAATACAACGCATACCTGTGTAATCCAAGTGATCAAAATTCATTTGGTACTTAAACGCGACGATTATCCCTGCATAGAGTTCTCAAACTTAAGCTACCCTATAGGTTATGTCGTACATAGGTGTAACGCGCAGAGATTGCTTGGCAAATTAACTAGATTGCCATTGGAATTCATCCATGATGGGCAGCTTCATATTTCATGATGCTTTTCTCAATAATGAGACACCATGGAGGATACTTCACATGAATTAAAACAAAGAAATATCGCTGCTAGGCTATACCTATAAATACAGGCATTATCGCGCGACGGCATGTTAAGAAAAAAAATACATGGTTAACAGGCGGAAACATTGACGTATAGCTAAATTTAAAAGAATCCAAAACTTTTAAAGAAGGGAGACTTTTGATAACTGTTGTAATTAAACCTTGCTTTACATGCTCAGAATAGGGAGATGTAATCCGAAGGGCCATGCAAGGGTTTGTAATAGTTTTAATGGCTCTTTAGGCTAGATAAGCCTGCTCTGTATAAAAGGGCCACTTCTATTTTAGATTCAGAGGCGAGTTTCTTGTTAATGCGTTTTTCCGACGTGGCACGGTACTTCATAATAGATAAGTAATGCTTGCAGACTCCACTCAAACTACAAATTAAAGGTCTAAAAATAAAAACCTTGGTATCTTGGATTGACAAGTCGTTGTGACACTCAGCCTAGCCAATCATAGAAATCAACCAATTAGCTTAACGCATAGAGGAAAAAGTGACCTAAAATAATATGAGTAACCAATAAAACGAGTCATACGTTCGCGACGTAGCTACGTGGCTTAGACATAAGTCCTCTATGCACATTCAAACGGCATGCTTCGGCAATCACGAGATTGACGGGCCTGGGAACAAAGTAGGTAAGCAAAGGATCAAAACACTGATCCAACAGCGTGACTTTTATCTATAGTACACGCAAGAAAAAAATCACGGCATATCGCTGAGTTTCTTGTTCGTTTGGCCTGCGAGTTCATGTGAAGACCAATATAGTGCGTCCCAGAAACCGCTAATAATATACAAGCTTCGCCGCAAAATTCGAGCAGTCATACGTCAAATATAACGTGCATTCGAAGCTACATGGATAGTCTCTACAAATGAGTAGAAACTGGAAAAAATGCCTCATACGCCTTTTTTTCTAAACAAGTCAATTGCATAACGCACATAGTAAGGTGACGATCGTCCAAACAGACGGAGTAACCAAGGACCGAGAATCACAACAGTTTCAAGCTACTAGTATCAAATTAAGGGTGAAAATTGCATGAATAAGAAGAAACAAACAACAAAAAGCAGGGAATATTCCATTAGTTGATACAGGACTGTAATCTGTCGGCAAGTCACAAGCGAGTCTTCAATTACATGTGACAGGTATATGAGTAGTATAATATGATAGCATAAATCGTAAATCTATAGCAGCTATAAACTTCTTGCAACGAAGATGAAAAAACATGAAGACACTAGAATGCCTGAAACATACCCCTTTTAAACACTGAAAGTGCTTGTTAACAATTATGATGGAAAAACAACTTGGCAAAGTGAAGAGCTTAAAAGAATAGACTGAAATATAACGCAGCCAAATTGAATTAATAGAGGGCAAATTTTGCAAAGCGAATGCACATCACACAATCAAGAAGAAATCCAACGCTAAAGCCAATCCTCTGCATATGTAAAGGAAGAAGTTTAAAGCCTAAAATTAGCACTACGCGTCAAAGTAAGCTGCGCATCCGTTGCTGTCAATAAGCATGAAGCCTGAGACTCACCTAAGAAGCATAAAAAATCATGTTTTACCAGCAAAGATACTTAAAAAATTTTAAATTACTACTTTTAAATTATTGATAACTTCAATTTATGGAAATAAACACACACCTTGGGCATTTTTATAACCAAAGATAGGAAAGCAATTAACAAAGTTGATATAAAGTAAAATTATGAGCTCATCTCAGCGATGCATTCTCTATGCAGTTAAATGGACTTCATATAGCCAAAGAATTTTAGGCTATCACGCAAGCTCCCTCGATACTTTAAACATTCTCCATGACGAAAACTTGCACGTCAGAACAAACGCCAGTATAACCCAGTATAAACTGTCACCATCGTGATCGGTACACCCTACCCTTTACAAACGAACGGCGTTCCGGCTTTATGATGTTACGGCCAACAGGTTTACAGCAATATCATGTGTGCACTTTTTCCTAGAAGATGCACTCGTTTGCATCTCCTCAAGCGCTTTCAAAACGAAGAATCACCTCCTTGTTAATGTAATTTGGAAAAGATGCAGCAGTAGAGCTGCTAGGATCTTCTGCAATGCAAAAATGAAAATTGGAGTTCAGGACACTGATAGAAATACTATTGAAGACGTAAAAAAATAAACATTCCACCTAGACGGCAGTTAAGAAAGCTAGAGCTAAGCCAATCTCTTCCAAAAAAAAATCCGAGAATAAAAAAAACCCTCTCCAAGGATCATTTTCATCACTCAAACTTTTTAATCAGCAAAGCAAGAAACATGCTTGCTAATTTACTGGAAAAAGAGTAAGTAAATGCTCAAACCTCAATGAACTTTCATCAGGTATTACATCTCAGGTTCTTCTTTAGCATACAAAAATGGTGTAGAAAAGAAAAGTCATAGCTGGAAATAAAAAAAAGCTTATAGAATGAGGCGAACGGCAACAAAAAGTAGGAAATTGATAGGAGGTATCCGTATTCTCATTAAGAACCTTTTTTTTTGAGTAATTTACTCAAGGAAATATAAAACAAATGTGAAGTGCAAAAGCCAAGATTATAAACACACACAAAGCTAAAGAAAACTTCATCTGCACCAAATTAGCAAATGAGTACCTACAGGTACAAACCATTTTTAAGCCTAAAGTGAAGAATCGCTGCAGGAACGAGTCCCTCCTGATACAAAGTCTTCGAGTCATTTAAATACCGCAATGGGGGGGTCTCACACAAGGTCCAATCCTTAGCACTAACCGTAGGAAGCAAAAACTGCGAACCCAACAAATAGCAGCAGCTTTCAAGAATTATTGAAATCAAAGCGTAAGAAGTTTACAGGCTAGGGTTTATTGCAAAGATAAAAAAATCAAATTTCGATAAATTTGAGTTTTTTTATCTTTAAACTGCAGGAAGTCAAAGACAAGAGAGAAATAATAAAGTGGTGATAAATATACCCTACAGCTTAGAAATTAAAGAGTAAAAAACACGGAAAAAAAA
>JADHZB010001409.1:6579-35100 GCA_015657535.1 Nephromyces sp. MM_2019 | reverse complement strand
CCTCCCACCATCTACCCCCTATAATCCCCCCCCAAAAAAGTGCGACACATCACATCAAGGCTCTATCAAAAAGTTAAAACACCTCCAAAACGCTGCAATGCATGGGGAGCTTGATGAGTTAAACATCAGCAAACTTGATATATGTCACCAGTGTGTGTGTGGGAGAATGCGCACATGAAAAGGCATTCAGGCCAGCACCAGTAGGTGTATATACAACGATCGTTAACCTACCCTTTAGTCTGATAAACAGGAGCAAAAGGATGAATGTTACTGAACTCTGGCCATAGTATAGGCTGCAGCGTAGCAGCAGGATTGAGCTTCATAGTGCAGCTTCCCAGCGAAATCATTGAGGTATTCAGACCCAAATCCTTCTTCTCCAGATGCTTAATATACCTGAACCACACGCAACAGACACACACACAGATGTACACACAAAAGACTCATACCTTGATATCTCAAAGCTATCATAAATTCGGCACACACAACTATCATAGTCGCACATACTAGAATTTCAAACAACAGCAACACCGTAAATCAAATGAACTAGAGAAAACCTCACTAATCAGCAATTCCACGCACACACATAAGGTAGATACCTCATCATCTCAGTTTCATTGTGAATAGAATTGAATATTTGCTGCGTTAAGAAGGGCTTAGTACGCTGAAAATTTTCTGGTAATGCCTTTATCTTGGAATCTGCTTCCTCAGCTGTATCTGCATGATTGTAAAATAGAGGAGACTTCGTTTTGAGAGCGAGAACACACGCTAACACACACGCAGCAAAGTCTTAAAAGAGGGGAAATCATAAGTTCAAGCTACATTATTTAGGCTGTAAAATAAGCATCGAGCCTATTCTTATTCTGCTGCCTCTTCTTCCCCTTCTCTTATAGCACACAGCAAAACTTCAAGCTCTTCAAGCAGTGTGAAGCGAAGAACACGGATATCAAGAAAAGAGTGCAGAGTGTAGGTCTGGTCGGTATCCTAATGCTATCTAAGAAGAAAGTGCAGTGAGACAGATGCACACACACAAGAGACAGAGAGATAGGCACACACAGACATTGAAACAGAGAAACATACCAACAAACAGAAACAAATACACATACAGCGACGGAAATAGCCTTATAAATACTACACACAGCAACACGAAATACACACACACACACACAGATATAAAGCGAAACAAAAAGAAAAAACACCCACTTAGCTAACACACGGCTCACACACCAAATAAAAACGTCTTCCTCCAACTAAAAACCTACAAGCTTTAAAGGGAGCTCCACGGACATCAGCGAAACCCTTCAGCAGATTGTTCACATCTTCAAGGCTAGTCGTCTCATCAAGGGACACACCCACAAGGCAATCACCTAACACACGCAAGTTGATCTCCCGGCTCTCCATAATTGTAGTGAGTACTGAAGGCATAGGAATAAATATATCGCACATTTTGATACCACATGCACACTAGGATGGTATAGTGTAAACAGTACGCACACACCTGCCACGTATAGCATGACCACTACACACCAACTTGTCATGTGCAGCCTGGATACTAGGCATACATCACCATGCATAGTGTAAGTACTTCGCACACATCACCCTGCATAGCCTAAATATTCAGCACACGCCACCATGCATAGTGTAAGTACTTCGCACACATCACCACATACTGTAAACAACCCCTACGCACACACGACCACGCCATCTTTACCACACACACTAATCATTCATCACTATATACATCTAACACAGAAGGAAAAATCAAAATGAAAAACACACATACACAATGTACTTACACGAAGTTTGCAAGGGGAAGATGTTAATAGCTAGAGTATCAAAGAATCTGTCGCCATGAAGAGTGGAAAAGCCGAGAGACTCAACCCCATCCTGAGAACGCACACACACACAGAGTGGAGGAAACAGTGAGAAGCCAATCCGCACACAACATGTTGAGAGGATAGAAAACATCAATTTTTTACCAGCTAATATCTTCATCAGGGTAGGTAAACTTTCAAATCCTTTAAAGCGTGATATAAAAGGAGCACACCACGCACACACACGCACACATACTATAAGTGCAGGTATATCACATTATAGTTTATACACAAGCTGACCCATCTCACACATGCCCAGAAAACACAAGGACACTCAGACCACACAAAAACTACACATCATTTCACTTATCGCACACACACTTTCACACACAAATGCACTCACATCACACACTTCCACGCACTCAAACCTTCAGAATGCTCGTCAAACTATGAACTCTGTTAGCTATCCTCTTCAAGCCTTCAGGCCCGTGATAAACGGCATACATTGCTGCAATATTAGCAAGCAAAGCCTGAGCAGTACAGATGTTGCTCGTAGCCTTATCCTTACGGATGTGTTGCTCACGAGTCTGCAAAGACATTCTGTAAGCCTTTTCTCCCTTTGCATCAATAGAAACGCCAATAATCCTAAAAAATAACACACCAAATTGGGGTTTTTGGGGGTTTTGGAAAGAAGGAGTGGAAGAAGAGAAGTGCAAGGGTAGGTTAGTCGAGATACACACACAAATACGGCTGCAATAAGAGGCAGATGATCATATACACATCACACAGGTAAACACACACATACAGGGCATTCACACAGATAAACTCTTAACGTAATTCACACTTTAATGATATAGAGGATGCTAGCGTGTCCAGTACATTTGCACACATGGTGTAAAAAAAGATGCTGCACGTTTAAAAGTCAGCACTTGTGCATGTCAAGTGCGCCAGCAACTACAATCTCTATGAGAAGAACACACACATTTCAGCACAAGCATATAAGCTCTTTAGCACAAGCACAAGTGCATCCTCCAGAACAAATACACACACCCTCCAACCACAAACCTTCCAGGCATACGCCTCATGTTCTCACTGGATGTAGCAAGGAAACCAGCATGAGGGCCTCCGAAACCCATAGGGACACCGAATCTGTAGCAAATAGAAATTTCGCACACACACGTTAAGCTCATATATCCGTCGTAGTTAATACCCAGATTTACACAGAACCGATACAATACAATTGGCGAGAATAATTGCTCAAAACCTACGAAAAAGCCCTTCTTATAATGTATGTACACACACACAAATGGAGCAGAAGCAGTAAACTATCTGTATACACAAAGAGAAGATCACTTATACAAAAAAAAGGTGCGAACTTACTGCGTGTGTGAAATCTGCACCTCAAAGCACGAAGATTTTCGACACACACACACACATCATCCTACATATACACACACATCACCCTACACACACACAAACCTCTGCATCGATCCAACTACAGCATCAGCACCAAATTCGCTAGGAGGCTTGACGAGCACTAAACTAAGCGGATCGGTAGTTACCACCAGCTGAGCGCTGTTTGCGTGGAGTCCCTTGGCGATTCCCTCAAAATCTTCAAGTTTACCTTCAGTATCAGGATACTGCACCAGAGCTCCTGTAGAATAAGAGCAGTACACACACAAATCTATACGCTAAGCTTCCATTTTGGCGAACAAACGTCTTCACCCTCTCGATACGCACATACACACTATGCAATCCCCAGCCCAGAAATACAGACACACACCGATTACCAGGGAATAAACAAAATGAGCTGGGCAGAGAGCATATAGTTAAAATGAGCAATTCAACACACAAACACGCAGGTGGTTTCAGGCTTTGGTTGACAGACACAACCTCCGATCGATACTGCCATGAACACCTCACATCAGAGCAAACCCCATATCATGCCATTACATATCACCCCCCACAAAAGCACCCCCCACAAAAGCACCCCCCACTAAAGCACCCCCCACAAAAGCACCCCCCACTAAAGCAACCCCCACTAAAGCACCCCCCACAAAAGCACCCCCCACTAAAGCAAACCCCACTAAAGCAAACCCCACTAAAGCAACCCCCACTAAAGCAAACCCCACCTCCCCCTCACACACCAAATAAGTTCTGCTGCTCGCTGAAATTCACTGCTTTGTGATCACCAACTACCACCTTCAACCCAATAGGGCCAGCACGCGCACGGATTACATCAATTGTCTGAGGGTGCACCTTACTAGATACAAAGAAGGTATCCTTCTTTGCATTTCCTGCACGCAAGCATTTAACACCCAAAAAGCCCCTGTTTGATATATCGAAGCTCTTCCTTATATAAAGATTCCGCACACACACAGGGACGGTAAGCCCGGAGAACAAACAGCTCCAAAAAAAGCCATAACCAACCACGAGAGCACCACAAAAGACTAGAAGCATCCACAATGGTGAAGCAACATACACCAAAGCAGATATATAGGGAAAACAAGCCTTGAAAGCAAACACAAATATATCACAGCAGGAGCATAGTTTGGTAAAGAGAGGTGTACATACACTCGAGTTAAAGCCTCAACGCAAAACAGGTAAAGACGTTACAAACTGAATTAAAGCATTTACAAGATAAATCGCACATATTTGCAGCACACATACGAGAGCATATGCTATTTTCCAAAGAGAAAAAGTTAACACACACGAAACTGGTTACAAAACACGTTAAACTAGCTAACACACACAACTTCCAAGCACATTACTTACCAGACACTCTCTGTACCATCGTCATCGCCTCAGCAGCAGCTGATGCTTCATCAAGTAATGAAGCATTTGATACAGACATCCCAGTAAGCTCCGTTACAACAGTCTACACACACATAAGGAAAACAGCAAAGTATTCGCAGTGAAAGCTTCAGAAGGAATCTTGGTATCAAATTAACTGCTTCTGTGTGTGTTGATACTTCAGTAGTGAGGGAGTTTCATCAATTCCCTCAACTTCTAAAGAGAAAGCATGACGATTCATGGGATTTGTATAGGAGGGAGGACAAAAGAGAGCTATAGAGTTATACTTAGAGTCTTATATAATCATGCATGCACAGTCGCACACACAGCAACAGTCACACACAATCACACACTCACACATCGAGCAAACAGAAAGGATATTTATACGCAATAAGATGATCTGCTGGAGACTATCAGTATAATATACATGAAGTTACAAGTAGCAGCTACTACACTGCATCACATAACACACCAAAAAACCTCATAAGCAGAGAAAACAAGAACAGCACACACACTCTCAACAACGAAGTTTCCTCAATGACAGGCTAGCTATTCTTTTACCTGAAAATTCAGCAAAGATTCCAATCTACCTTGAGAAATTTCTGCCTGGTAAGGTGTGTATGCCGTATACCAGGTGGCATCTTCAACCAAGTTACGCCTAATGACCGAAGGCATGAAGCAGTCATGATAGCCCATACCTAAAAGCAGGATATAATATGTGTGTGAAGATATATAAAATCTGCTTCAGAACATACATGAAAGCTAAATCCCACATATGCACTTAAACTTAAACCCTCCCTTCAAAAAGTACTCAAAATAAACACCCCCCTCGAACGGCACCCCTCAACTCACCCCCCTCAACTTACCCCGCCCAACTCACTGCCCTCAACTTACCCTCCTCAAATGACCCCTTAAACTCCCAACAACACACAAACTTCCAAATTCAACGATAAGCTCTCGCACTGCAGCCCCAAGGTTACAAGCAGTAAATCCCTTTATAACTAATCAAACTTTATCATAGGCATGCTGAAAACATCCATACAAAAAATTAACACACACACACACACGCCCACACCTCTAAATTCAAAAACTCTTCCGACAAATTACACGCTACTGTGTGCGTAAATTCAGCAGAAATCTCCCATTTACTTTCATATTATCAACCAAAACATAGGAATCTGTATGAAGAGAAAAATTCTCAACAATATAAAACGTAGTCAAAAGAAACGCACACACATACATTCAGACACACACAGAGATGCAGCAGCACAATAAAACCATAACGACGCAGCAGCTCAATCGAAACAAAAGATACAAAAAAAGCACACACACACAAAAATGTCTCACAATTACCCCCACCGACTTCCAGCTCCAAACACACGCATCTCACAGAGCACACACACATGCAACCTAAAAACCAAGAGAAAACCACCTCCACTCCATCCTCTTACCAATATAAGACTTGTAGATCTTGTTTTGCTTCGCTAAATCATACAGCTTAGCAAGCACTTCGCTCTCGCTCTCTGAATTAAAATGGAGAACAGCACCATCCTGCCCATGACCTTCTGGAAGCCGAATGTTACCAGGGATAGTCTGGAGCATCAACTCTTCTAGGGATGATACACCCAGCTGAAACATGTTGTGTTTGTGCAAGAGAATAATTTAGAGGATTCACAGTAAGGTATCAATTCCTTAAACGATGAAACACTCAGCTTAAATAAAATGATGTGTCTTAGTCAAAAAAGTAGCTCTATAGCCAGCCATTTGGACGAACACACACACCATACACATATCTACGCAGTATGACTCAAACATAGCACAAATGAATAGCATAAATGACGCAGCGAGCGATTCCCCTCAACAATTCCTCAAAAAAAACCTTCGAAGACGAGCAAAAAAATGGCATTCCAGTATACCTTCTAATCTTCAACTAACCCTTCACCTTAATCATCACTTCTAACTCCTATACAACTCATACCGCTGCTCACCGTTTTAAGCATAGATTTCACTGTCTCCTGGTTCGATCCTAGATGACGATCAATGAAGCTATCCTTTGATACTGCGATTGAAGACAAAGGAGCAGCAAAAGAATTAGAGGAATGAAAGAACTTATTCATGGCACTCCTCGCCAGTGTGGGAGAACGGCCTGGAGCAAAGAGGCAAGCCAATGGCCCAGCAGCCGAAGATGATCCCGAACGAATCACATTGGTGAGATTGTAGGAGCCTTTAGACAGCATCTTGATAGTGTGGAAAAATCAGCTGAAGATATTAGTGAAGAAGAGGAAATTGAGTGTGATATGTAAGGTGTAAAACTTAGGGGGGATAATCAAAAGTAAATGTGTGTGAGGGAAGGAGAAGGTTAAATTCATCAGGTTAATCATTGTGAAAGCGTGCACGAGGAAAGAAGAAGGTAAAATATTTTCTTACCCATATTAGAGTACGCATGAAAGAAAGAGAAGGAGAAATGTGATCCTACTCCCACCAAAGAGAGCGAAAAAGACAACAGAAAGAAGTTGAATGTTAGGCATTCGTACATTCCTACATATTTGGACGAATATTCAGAAGAAGCAATTGCTCACACACCCAAAATATCGCCATTTCAAGAAGAAATGGTGCGAAAGAACTACACACAAATTGCCACAAAAATGTCAGTTTATATGCAACATCTATCGTACTGTAAAGCCTAGATTCCAGGAATTTCACTGTTCAAGTATCGAAACATGTAGTCTGTAGAGATTGCACACGTGTTTCAATCAGAACTACTTCATATAACCTGCAGTGCCTAGCGGATGTATTGTGTGTGAGTGCGTGTAGGCTGTAGTGCCCCATCCTGGATGGACCGTCCACACAATTTCCACATAGCATAAAGGATGCATTCCCTAGTGTCTAGTATGCTGAGCTCTCTACAGAATGCAGTCTCTAGTGTGCAATGATGTATGGACGGTGCAAACAGCCTCTGCATATCATGAAGGGTGTAATCTGTATGCTTCTTAATGGCTTGGCCTATACTATGAAGCGTACTATCTCTCCCGTCTTTAATGGTGTGCATCATGCTACAAAGCATGCAGTCTTCACCCCCTGACTTGTGTTGAAAAGTGTATCGTGTGTTCACCATTGAATAATGCATTACCCAACTTCCTTCATCAGTGTCACAGGCAGCACAATAAACAGCAGAAAAAACACAGTAAAAAGAAAACACCGCTAAATGATTGCCAAACACCTTATTGAAGAGTTCTAAAGCCCGAAAAAAAAGCATAAACTCTGCGCTCCAGAGCGCACACACAAATGGGAAAAGCATACATACTCATAATTAATGTGGACGAGTCAATATATACCAGCATCATAAACTGATCCAAACGAGTTAATAGCCGCAATACGTATCAAAGTTGCGAGCACAACGAAAATTATGTACAATCATCAACTGCTTCAAAAACATTGCACTCAACAGTCACCAGATACAATGAATCATAACAAATCTACACAAAACACAGCTAACATCCTCAGAGTGAAAATCTCCCCTTTCAAAGACTACAACTAACATCGGGAATTAAAATCAGATGAGATAATCGCAATTGTATACCCAAATTTTGGTAAAATTACACAATTACAACCTTCACATACGCAATCACCAGCAAAAACACGCATAAACACGCCCTTGACAAAGAAACAGCTACATCTCAAGCAGTGAAGCCAACTGCACACGGGAAAGGCTGCTTCTTATACCAGGCAAATCATGCGCATCGTCAAAAAGCTTCATAACACGCCGAAAAAATGCACTTCAGGCACAGAATCACGCATTTCGCACCCATCCAAAAAAACATAGAAAAGAATGAGTTCGCGGCAAGCCGTAAACTCATTCTACTAAAGAAGCCATGAAGCACATTGTTCGAGATTGTGCATATTATTCGCATGCCCAACCTTTCCAAGAATATCTTAAGTATTGCTCTCCGTTGAGCGAATGGATACAACCAGAGGACAAGACAAACCGTCTAGCGCTTCACAAGTTGACCCTCAAGTAAAGTGTAAAAATCTTCCTACTTCCTTGCGCCCGTCCTCTCGAGATTCCAAGCTAAGAAAAATTAAAGTTAAAATCTGCTTACAAACGTTAGCTGCATTTTCTGCGCAAATAATCTGATGGGCTCGCACGATGTATCAACTAACAATCTACTTGGTAAGGTCGGCCGTCCCGTTCACTCGTATGCACTACGCGGTGGGGCGTAAAGTATATGCTTCAAAGCAACTACTAATCTTTTTTTTATTTTGCACATACAATCCTCAGGCTGAAAATACTTGGCGGCGGTGTTTATATTTTTACGCGCTGTCGGTATACCAGGTTTAAGTTCGCATTACAAATTTGCAGCTCCGGGAAGTTATCAGCTTGTTAGCACAGAAAGTCAGTTGATGGGGTAAGCACACACCCAAGGTTTGAGGTATACCGAAAAGATGCTTTTTCTTGGCGAATGCGCTGCGACTTTGGAGGGCGTACATTGCGCTCCGCACATGGGATATCCGAACGTGACTTCGCACACGGAGGGATATGGATATGGCTTCGCACACACGGGATATGTGAAGTTGGCTACACACACGGGATATGTGAACTTAGCTACACACACGGGATATGTGAACTTAGCTACACACACGGGATATGTGAACTTAGCTACACACACGGGATATGTGAACTTAGCTACATACACGGGATATGTGAACTTAGCTACACACACGGGATATGTGAACTTAGCTACACACACGGGATATGTGAACTTAGCTACACACACGGGATATGTGAACTTAGCTTCGCACGCACAGATTATTTGGATTTGGCTTCGTACACGGGATATCTGAAAGTGGTTAGTTCGATGACTCCTCGTGGGTCCATCTAGCAGTAATTTCAGTGAGTTCAGGGATGAGCAGCATCAAGTTAACCGCCGTGTGTTGTGTATATTTGTTTCCGCGATGGCACACTTGGGATGAGAGCAGCGCACGCTCTTGCCAAGTACTTCATAAACAGAGGTTGCTCGGATCACCGAGTAGTGACTATTGGGTGGTACAGGGGCGTATATTCAGCAATGCTTGCCAATTCCAGGCAGCAACTATGGAGTACTCCCGGTGTAAAGCGTCGCAGGAAGGGGTCATAAGTAAGCACCATGGGTTGTGTGTGGGACCAAACTCTGCTACTCATAAGGAGCTAAGCAGGAGTGGCAAAATGAGCTGGAGTTACCAAGTCGAAGAGTTTATTGTTAAGGGTAAAATGAGTGAGCTTTTTTGAGTCGTAGGATACGTTATAAATCATACGACTCCTACTCATGCTGTGCTAATTTCTTTCAAGTTGTAAGTTTTAGGCTTAATACTTATATCTTACTTTATGGCATTATGTTTTTACTAGCTATCAATGTTTAAGGAACAGGGAGAAACAACAGTAACAGGTAACTATTGTGTCCCCAACAAAAAAAATTGGCAAGAATAGTAGCTTATACAGCTAGTTCTCTTTAAGTTTGACATCTGATAAATCACAGGAGGAGATTATTGCACCGGGATTAGAGATGGAATGTTATACAAGGAGTATAAATTACAATTATATACTTTAATTGCTTTAGTCTAAAGTCTTAAAATGCGTGCGGTATAGGCAGGAAGGTATTGCATCGGGGGGTTTGGAGATTTTATTTTATACGAGGAGGAGTAGTTACGACTGTTTTAGTCAACTGTGGAGCTGCAACACAATTGCTGGCATGAAGGAACTGTTTTACAGGATAGAAAAGCTACTAAATGCGCTGGAAATTATAATGCAGGTCATCCTCTACCAAAGCAGAGGAAATTAGAAGGGGACTTCCCCATGTAGCCGAATTATGGCAACTGTGAATTTCGTTGAGTGCCTCTCGGTGGGACTTGTTTTGGGCAGCCATAAGCTAAATGAACCTTGCCTTTTATAACTTAAGTTTTTATTGGGGTTTCAGGCTTTATTAGCTCTTTGATATATCCTGGAATTTGATTATATGAATCTATTATTGTTCTGTCACAGCAGATTCTATACGACACTTCACTGGTGCAGAAACTGCTCTATAATTCAAATCTTCGTTCGCTAGAACGAGTTTGTGTGCAGCAGATTGCTTTTTCCTCTGGTTCTGTTTAGAGAATGTTGTTGTCTCGGAAGTTTCGATTTTTTCAGCGGATTTCTCGAATTTCGTTGAGTTTTCGCAGCTAGCTGTAAGCGGCAGTTACGTGGCTCTAGAAAAAAAAATGGCCTCATTTTGGCACTGCGTATTTCTACAGCGTCTGTCTCACGCATGTATGTAATTATCTGTAAAAGTGGATTAAAATGGTTAGGACCTTTCCGTTGAGAACGTACATAGAATGGTCGTTAGCCTCAATTAAGCGCGGGCTTATTTATTGCCATTATCTGTCCACCATGCTAAAACGAGGCTTCTTTGCTTTTTTGTAGTTGAATCCAGAAGCACAACGCTCATCTATATTTAGTAAGTGTTAACTGCGTCTTTACGCCGGCCAGAACAAATTATTATCGCATCAGAATTTTTTGTATTTCTGCTTTCCATTATGGTATGAACCGTACCGACAGCACAAATTTTTTAAAGGGTAACTGATTCCCTGATCAGGTATTGTAACACGCTTACCTGGAGTTGCCTGTAGTAGAGATAACGGCGCTATATTGTACTGGCTGCAAAAAAGAAAATATTTTGTAAAGTGGAGATTTTTCAATAGCAGAAACGCGAGTACTTATAGTTGCTTCTGGCTGTAATTATAAGGAGATAAAAGCTAGAGTTCTTATGATTTCATAGCTGGATGGTTTGCTGCTACAGAAAGTCAACTTAAACTTTTTTTTGCTCCTTTTACATCATATACAATTGTGCAATTATCCGCCGGATATTTCACCGTTGGTAGACTATTCTCTGGCATATTTTGATGGTTAAGATTGAGCTAGGCTCATCCTATAAGATTACCCGCTATGAATTCAAATTTTCTTGGAAAATTCATTCTTAATAGCGTAACCACAGTCAAAAATACCACGGGCGTTACTTAGTACATCTCAAAAGGTAAGGCAAACATGAAAAATAGCAATAGGGGTTTAGCTGGGTATCAGACAATAGAGCGGGGAACTCAGGTAATGCCGGATTTGTCCACTATGTACTGTGCAAGGAAATGTCCAAGTTTAATGAAGCTTTAATACAGTAAAAGCAGAGAACTGCTAGGAAGCCATGGATAGAAAAATTCTGGATATCAGTAAACGTGGCCACAGGCTTTTGATGGGTAGTACAGACGGGGTTCGTTTGGGCCTAAACAAATGCTTATTTCATAAGGATTCCCATATTACGTGTCTAACTTCATCAGTCTTTTCTTTATTTAGTGAAACAGAGAAAACCTACCTTTGCTACGAATTCGGATACACTCAGATGATGGGGCTTCAATAAAGCTCTGGCCAACGCAAGTATTTGAAATACGTAAATACTACGGTAAGCTCAATGCCTAGTCAAAACCATGCTTTTGGGAAGCTTCTGAATATTCTTGGGCTAAAATGTATCAGAATATGTTTTTTTGCGGCTAATTTTATTAATTTTACCCCACATTTCAATTTGTATTGCATGCTAATATGAGTGATGGGCTTCTTTCCTTTATCCATTCCCAGCTCTTTGGATGTGTATATTACTTACGTTGCTCGAAAAGAGGATACTCGATTATAACCCTTGAATACCATTTCAAATAGGCAAGTTCTCCATCAATTTACTTTATTTTACTTTGCTTCCTGCGTTGTTGGCCTAAAACTTGTGTCTTAAGGATCATGCAGCTGGTATCTTTGTTTGAATGTAGCAAGTCCATTTGTATGATAACAATCGCCGGTTTCCCCATAATCAGCGTCTTTCGCCGTTATGGCCGATTTGAAATACAAGAAGAAATAGCAATCGCCAAAGGATTCATAGGAGTCTTTATAGAAAATGGAGTCAGGAGTACTTTTTTATATATCGAGTCATTGTGTCGTACTTCAGATATTATGTGCCCATCCTGATACGTTGCAGCTCATTGTGCAGCCTATGGTCTATTAAATTTCCACGCCATAGAATAACTGGCTTAGACAGCACATGATAGGGATGTTGTGGTGAACTCAACCGTACGTCACTGCAAAAAAAATTCTTCATTTCTCCTCGATTTTACCACGCGTGAAGTGGAACGAATCACATTCTGTGCTGCGTGTGTTAAGCGTTGATTATCTGGGTTTACAAAGGGAAAAACCTGAGTAGAGTCCTCATCAATCTGGTAATGATGATATTAAGAGAAGTAAGCGCAGTAAAGCTCATCCAATAGCTGCTTATGTGATGCAATATCTTCAGCACTAACGCTACGAGAATCAAGCCATAATGTAGCTTAAATTCTCAATTTACTAGAACATTCATTGTTTATAAATATAAAATATGGTCGGAAAACGATACGATGCGTATTATCACTGGCTTTCAAATTGAATTAGTTTGTGGCAAATGCCATGACATTCCAATCTTTTTTCTTCTATAAGTTTAACGATAATGTGCACTCTTTACTATACTTCGCACCGTAAGAGTTTGGCTCATGCGTTAGCAACAACCCGCAGGAGCCTGCAAAGCTATACCACAAATGAGAAAAACTTCTGCATGTATCAACCCAATTTAAAACACCTAAAATACAAAAATGGCTCGAGTTGAAAACTATGGCGGCAACAGCCAAGCCACCAGAATCTCACGGATGTACTTAATCGACGTTTCTAGTATATTTCGTAGTCTGCAGCTTTCAGTAAGTAGGAAGTTAAGCATCTTCTAACTCAGGGAAAGCAATCACGTAGATTGCTATCGTCATATCGAGACACCCAAGGGTTCACTCTCGCCTTTAAATCTCCTGTGAAGGAGTTTGTCCCTAGACTGCTTATCTCTCCAGAAAACCTTGTCCTATCATTCGACTTTCATGCCCACTCTGGGTAATTCATGGATAGCGCCGAATTCCCAGCAACCGCATTAATCTTTGCTGTTGTTGAAAAACTCAAAAAATTTCATCGATTCTTTACTAGCATCAAAAAAAAAATTATCTGGAACAATTATATTTGTATTTTACTTTTGTTTGCAGCAACGTCCTTTTTTGGGGAAGATATTTATCCCTAATATAGAAGTAGGTATAGAAAAGGAATGATATGTCTCAACGTGCACACTCCCCTTGGCTATGTATCTAACAGAGATACTGTTTTTCCTGCAAACGCTAGGCACTTCAACATAAAAAAGGCTTTTAATATTTTCGGTAGTGCGCGCGTTCTTCCATTTTCTACCTAAATTAATAAGATTTTCATTCTCGCTTGCTTTATTTTCAGCATTGAGAAAGACTTGCATCAAATGGTGGAAAACTGAAGAACGTGTTACAGGTAGAAGCACCGTAATTCCTGACCCACAGTCACTATTTCAAGTACGATGGGGTGGAAACTTATGACGTCACACAGCATATGAGCGCATTAGCTTTTTTAAAGCATCAATCAGTTGCCCAGCAAGTAAATTTCATGCAGTTTCGATATTAATCAGGTTTTTCCATTGAAGTTGAAAATGATCACACAAAGTAACATTGTCCAGGATTAATACTACTGTCACATTGCATATCGCTGAACAAGACGAGGGTATCATGGAATTATTACCAATAATGAGAATCTGTAAGTCTTTTAAAGTGAGCTTTTCGATCAAAATAGCATGGCTGAAAGCACCTGATTTTTCGCCATAAGGAAACCAAACAAAAATATAGGATTATTGTTGAACTTGATGAGTTGCGCAGTAAGCTGAGACTGATAATTACCTATCCAATCGATCAAACCCATTGCGGCTACTTCAGGAATACGGCGTACAAGGGTTTAGACTAATGAAGCGCCTGATGCAAATCAGCAGCTCATTGTTTGGGGCCACATGATGCAATTATTGTACAACTCGGTGTCTCTTATGTAGTTCTTGAGTAAGGAGTTGGCAGGCAAGAGATACTATGAGGACATGGATGATCCTGGAAATACTAATACAAGTGGTGAGTTTACATTGAAGCACATGATGCAGGTTTATCATTCCAGGTTAGCAAATTTTGTTGGAATGAAGTGCATGCGATGTATTTCGAGCCTTGCCACATCTACGTTGCGCACTACAGGGTGTATGGGAGCTTAGATGATAATAAGCTGCTTGAATCCCATGAAGCTAACCCTGGTGCACTTCGGGCTTCCGATTTTCCTTCGATAATGCAACTAAGGTGATTACGCGTGATTATTCCTAAAAGCCAGTAATGCTTTAATTTATAAGGAGGGTCATGCTCGATGAAAAATCAGTAAAATAGAACCTGTGTCTGGTGTTGCACTTTAATCGCGAAGAACCACAGTACATTTTAAGCGGTACACTGTTAAGCCCGCCTTCAGGGATATACACGCAAGTAGGCAATTGTGGCAAAAAGCTCGTGGGTGCAACCAGACACGCTTGCTATCGGCCTAGAGTTGATATTTTGTAGTGATCATATTACTAACATTAGAGATTAATTGAGAAGTAGGGAGAAAACCGCCCTGATTAAGTTCATAAAATTTAGGAATCACAAGGAGGGCACTGAGGTCAAAACTGTATGCTCTTACTGGCGTCAAGATGGCATGCACAATGCACGCCGTGCATTTATTGGGGACAATAGAGTACTGCATATACTTGTAATGACCGGTCTATCACGGGAGACACTGCATAATCTCAATTTTTATCGCTATCACCCATTTGAATGATGATACGACAAAAAAGCAAAATAGTAGAAAGACTTAATAGTTTACTTATTAAATGATGCGTAGTAATTGTAGATTCCAGTGAACTTTTGCAGATAAATCCGCATTTTCGTTTCGCGTTGGTAGAATTGCTAAGCAGCCAAAGTTCAATAAAAATGGTTTACACGGAGCTCTTTTTTCCAGGCAACACGGGTTAGAAACGAAGAGTTACTGGTTTGATGGTAAAATTAATTCATCAATCCTTGTTGCACTAATTTTCCCGCAAGCAAAATAATGAGAATGTGGTGTACACACCGCTGGCAGTGTTTTCGAGTATCATTCACAGGCTCTCATGCTTTCTATATGCCGATGCTGTGCAGAAAGCATATTTCATACGCTATCAAACAGTTCTCATGCCGAAATATCGATAGCCTCAGCTTACGTTTTGTGTCCGCCTAGATTACCGTATGCTGCAAGCTCCGGGGCAAGCTATACTGTAGCAGGACAGGGAATAATATTTTCTTCCCTCCACAAGCTTCGAGGAATTCATCAATGTAGCTTATTTGTGGCCGATAATTGACTATGCGGCGGCGACGAGCATCATCAGGCAGTGTGGCCGAGAGGTTAAGGCGGCAGACTAGAAATCTGCTGGGGTTTCCCCTCGCAGGTTCGAATCCTGCCGCTGTCGTTTTCTCATGCAGGCCACTTGCGTCACCACGCCCCCGGTAATGCCTCAGTGTCACCTGTTGAGTAAGTACTTGCAATAGTGTGCCCCCGCTCAAAACAGCATAGCATCATACCGGGGTATCGTAGTATACCCCGCCCCAATTCCGCGATCTGCTTGGCAGAAAAATCATGACACCTTCATTTCTGACCTTCCCTCAAACTAAATCCCGCCTATTTCAAATTCCCTAGGCATTTACTTTTGTTTTCCGTATTCATGCATCTGAGGATATCAACTATGTGGTGCTATTGCTTAACTCTTCTGGGTGCTTCCGCATGATGTTGCGCATCACAAATGTAACGTACAAAATGTGCTAACCAACCTTTTGTTAAGACAACTAACTTGAGTACTGAAAGCAAAGTCAATCAATATTCTCCTAGAACTGCCCTCCCCATTTCTACCTCTATTTCGTTGCAAACTTCTTTTACCGTTCGCTAATGGCTGCATGCTTTGTTTTTCCTATTTCTGGAGCTGTTAAAGTTTATTGCAATTCCCATGCCAGGCTACCTTCAAAAACACCCTACTGCCTTCCTTGCCGAGGAAAATCCACGATGCGCTCTAGCTTTACCCTTCTCCGTCTTGTAACGGCATCATTTTGATTATCACACAAAAAAGCATGTGCAAAATCTGCACCTTGCAGACAAGACTGCATTATTCAAGCGAGCATGATCTAAGGACCGCATTAGCACATGAGATGATTGCTGGGTACCTATCCTACTGCTGCAAAAGCTAACGATATAAAGAATAACTTTGATAATATAATTTTCTCCTGGTGTGTAGTCAGAATACTTGCCACCTTAATATTTTAAGCCAAAGTAAAGGCTTCACGCTGTATGCAGATACCCTTGCTTGACATCTTTCGAAAAGCTACACCCACCCTGATACTGCTCGTACGACCAACTACGCGTTCACAAGCAGTTTTTAGTGTGCTACGCTCTGCAGCGGCTTGGGCTGATGTCATAATTTATATTGTTCCTGAGTTAAAATATTGGGCAATATAAATTATAGATTTTTTGCTTTTAATATTCCTGAATTCTGCCGTTTCTGTTTGAATCAGGGGGGTTTTTCCGGTGGTGCTTTACAATGCCGTTACAACAGCACCATCTACAAACTCCTGCAATAATGCCAGGGCAAACTCACAAATGCTATGCGCTTCAAACATATAGCAGAGTCCCATAACTTGAGCATCCTGCACTTGCATGTACAATTGTTGAGTCCAGTGCTCCATTACAATAATGAAGTATGCCTAACAAAACGCTGGGTGTAACAAGGACCAAATCATCACAGGTTGCAGCTTACGGTTTTGTCTGCTCAGATATTAATTCACTTCACAGGTAAGTAGCGATAGAAAAAATGAAGCAACCAAAGCTCTCTAATCTTTGCGATTTTTTTTGTTCTCGGATTCTACAGCTATGTAACTTTCCATCATTTGACCGCTATAATCAGGCAGGAAACTGACCGAGAAAATCAGCATCCGTTTAGAAAAGGTGTATTCCTAAGCAATGAAAATATGAAAAGCACAACACCGTGTTTACCCGTACATCGCCTGCTGCTACTTGCTTTCTGTATCGTCGAATCAAAAATATCAACCCATGCTGTTGTGCTTATGGTTAAAGACATCTTATAGGCTGACGAATCCATGACAATCACAAATCAGCTTATTCTGCTTGTGATAAGTAGTCCCATGGGAATCTACTTGGCGCTAGCTTGTTGTAAACGACTTTATCCAAATTCTTTATTGCACTTGTTTTTAAAGATGGGTTTGATTAGTACTTTGGGCTTTTTAAGGGGGTCTAGCGTGCATAAGTTGCAGCGATTTTTACACCTTGTACATTCACGCTTGCGCAGAAGGCTGAAATAACACCGCTCTCTCAGCATACTGTAACTCCCACTGTAACTTAAAATACAGGTAAGCAAATCGCACCTAACAATACACGTTAGAATGGCCTACAATTTTTTATTGAGGGAACGTAGCAGAACAGGGCACTGTTGATGCTGCCATCAATGAAACGCTCGAACGTTGCTAACAACATACCCCCACAGTATCTTACCTCGTGTGTGCGAATACTGAGGACATGGCTGCACACATAAAATAAAACATGGAAGTCGGTGGGATATTCCTGAAAAATAAAGCATACCATGAGCGGCATCGTGCAAAAAAAAATGGTCACATAACTGTTGCTGGACAAGTGAAGCATGTTGTACATTCAAAGAAGTCCTGGAGTTTTGGCATTTCAACAACAAATCAAATATTTCTATACTTAAGGGGAAACAGTACATCTTTTACACTTTGTAGTAATATTTGAAAATCTGAGTTGACACTTCAGCTATAGCGCTTTGACCTTAAATCTTGTGCCCCATTGCAAATCACATAGGATAGATGTAGAGCCATAGCCAATGATGCCCATGTTGCTCTGAGCCCACGTAGTAATTACCGAGCATAACCGTGTGAAATTAAGTTAGACAACGACTTGCATCAGCTTACAAATACAAAAGCAGAAAATTGATAATGGGGAGGCAAGCAGGATTAGTGCCTTTACGAAAAAATCAACCGGTAGGCTGCAGCCTGCCCAGTCAATTTCAGGCTCCCAGGAGCCTAAGGAGAAGTTTCGGAGCGCGATTGATCAGATCATTGTTTAGGTAAAAAGTATGTTAGCTACATCACGTTCCAGTGAAAGACTTTGGAAAAACGTTAGTATATGATCAAGCTCTATACATTCATACATACATCGTGCACTTACCAGCATTATGGTGAAATTTTGGGACTGAATTACAGTTGGGAAATAGCTGATTACGGGTTTTTCGTAATATTTCGGCAATAAGGACCCATGATGAGTTTATTAATTGTTTAATTTAGCCACTCACATACCAATTGAAAGCTATCGGAAAATCTTTTAAAATAAGGCCAAAGTTTGTACTACAAACCAACGCAGTCCTAAAGACCAACATCACCGAACACAAGGAATCTTGGCTAGTGAGCGTTTGCTTACATGCGCTGAAAAACTTGGTATCTAGCTATTATACAATAAATAGCTAAATCGTGAAGTTCTTGCGCACAAAAAGTATTTTCATTTTACCAAGTTATGATCACCAAAGTGTTTGAGTTCATAGCTGGATGCAGCGATTAAGGGTTTCGTGCTCAGGAAATTCAAACCTTTTTTAAATCTTCAATATGTATGTGATTCTCATTGTCTCCCTTGCTCCAAGCAAGTAGACAGCAGAAGACAGCGATATATTCAATGAAAAAAATGAATCATTTGTGCATATTTTTTCATGTGAAGCAGCCACTTACAACGCTGAGCCCAATAAGCTAGAAAAAATATATAGGGGTAAAGTATTTGTGGACTTGTTATTTACTAAAGGTACTACTAAAGTTATTCTGATATTTTATTAGTGTTTGCAGTAGTTAAAGCATTGTGTGGTATACAAGAGTGTTGCTGGGCGTAGAACATCACAGTGAGTCGCTATCTTGCAAAACCTTGATACGGGTACCCCTGTTCTATAATTTTATGAGTTTTTGCACCTTGATAAGTCTATGAAATATCATAATAAGGGCCGAACTATATTTTTCCATGTAATCTCAACCACCCGCTTCCCATCAAGAACAAACACCATATGACCAATTTTTTTATGGGGGTTCATCTGAAGACACCACAGTCGCTACACTTGACTCTCCTGGCTATCCATCTGGATGCTTAGCAATAAAAAGACGCTGCTCATTTGCGTGTCAAAAAATATGCCAACTCGAATTTGCATTTGCTTTGTATATTCATAGAGGCCATGGAGGTACTCTAGGTGCGATTACCACGAGTATCAAGCGGCTGCTCATTGAGCGTACTGATGGCACAATTACTAGTACTCTTGGTAGCTCCGCTAGCTCTGTTCGAAATTACAACTTATAGCTTGCGCTAAGCTACTCGTATGCGCATTCCCACTAGTGTTGTAGCACAAGATCCATCCGTGTACCAAAAGCCTACAAAGCAAGAAGCACACTCTTCTTCCCTGGGGTATTGGCGGTTGACGCTAACGTTGTGTCGAGTGCGATCGGATTGTGGATGCAGCGCTCATTACGGAACTCGGATTTTATTCTCATATATATATGTATATATAACGGTACTCCGAGCAAGCCATGGTGACGCATGCAATGCGCATGGGCTACGATCTTGTTGTAAAGGATTCGGATAAAGCCACTACCTTTTCTTACATAGTAGAAAACCGCAAGAGGAGGCTTGGTCCTGCTCTGAAAGGCAAGAAGCCACGAAGCCTTTCCTATTTAACGTACTCTATTAAATCTTGCATAAATCTGGATATCTTGCAACTGGGGCTACCTTTGTGGTATGCCATGAATGTAACTATGGTATCGTAGGAAGTACCCTATGGAACTAAGCTGTAGTGCACATCTTTACTTTATATGTGGCATCAGATTGTCCTGCATACTCAAAAAAATAATACCGCTGTTATCAAAACCAAGTAAGCGGAGTCATGAGTGTCAAGAATGGCCAGTCGTAATTAGTTCAATTGATGCCTCGCCACCACGTACCCAGAGGTTGAAAGGTCAAGAGGTTACCTTGAGGATAACAGTAACTCCAGGAGTTAGAAATACACTTAAAATGCGTCACCAAATAGTGGTAGCACCATAGTATTTGCAGTCTCGTGCAGTATTCTCGAGTTAGCACTATAGTTTGCCGGCAGCTTTTGGATGCTTTTAGAGGCAGCTGCCATGAACTTCCAAGACTATAGCTTCGTCTCAACTTCTAAAAGATGGAATACGACTTAATTAGGATGCTCCTGTGTCGAATGTAGGTGTATCTACAGTGTAGGGCGAACTATTTAGAATGGGATTGAATTTCACCCCTTCTAAAGCATGTAGGGCTTATTCCATGAACTCTAAGCGTATGCATCGCAGTGAGGCTTATAAAAAGAGAAAGCGCATAACGGGTGGTTGGCGCAGCTGGTTTAGCGCGCGGGTCTCATAATCCCGAGGTCGTGAGTTCGATCCTCACACTACCCACTACTTTTGCTTTTGCCGCGAACCGGGCTGGTTAGAAGCTGCGCGCCGCGTCTCCAATACTATCTCCTAAAGCTCAATTCCGCAACTACTGAGTTCACCCATGCTTCTACGTCACTGCGCGCATCTCACTCCTTATTCCACTAGGGACAGCCAGCTAAAACTGTATCACGACGCAAGACACTTCGCAGATATTTATTGCCAAGTGGGGATATTCAAAACAGCTCAGCTGCGCAGCATACAAATTCTGTTAATGAATCGAACTTATTCGCTAACCTTTTGTCTTCCGAAGCTTGTTAGCCTTTTCTGAAATTCAACGGGTTCGGACCATTGGCAAATTATCGCTTGAGAACTCACTAGATGATGCTATTAACGGGGGGAAAGCGAATGAAAGTTCCTTTGGAGTTATTCCATCACAATAATTAAGTCTCATGCCCCATTTTAAGGAGTTTATATCTCTTGAAGCTTGCTGTTAATATTCACTACATAGGGGCGTAAAAAGCATTTTCTGCGATAAGCACCTGTAACATTCGCAACTTCGGCCAATGCGGCCATATACCAGGGATTCTTAAGGCACATAATCCACTCATGCAGTAGGCATAGTTGGTTAGAAGCAATCATATCGGGTTTCCAATAAGCTAGCTGTGCTTTCTTAATATAACGTAAAACTAATGTAGACATTGGTTATCTAACATGAAAAGCCCGGCAAAAACCGCAAAAGAAAACGCTGAATGTATAATCTCTTTTAATGTTTTTAGTGCCAGCCAAAATGCACCCTCAAACTTTACATTTATAGCACCCATGTTTCTTAAAAAGATGAAAATATGGGGAATATAGGCTTCATAGGAACTATACAAAAAAAGGAGTATTCAGCAGTAATCCTAATTACAGCCGCCTTGCTTAACTCTTGGAGATATATAACAAAATAGTAGCTAGTAGTATCTTTAGCTTTTGCATCTCTACAACCCAAAAAACGCTGCACAGCTTCGAATATTCCGCGTAAGCGAGGGATGAAACCTCCTGCATTGCTGGCGGTAAAGGTATGCAAGGAAGGTACTTATATGACAAGCGAAGCAGATGTACTCCGACGAAAAATTGGATAAAGGACAAATTTAGCAACTACAAGTTGAAGTGGTGGCATAGAATGCAGCATGGTATGAAGAAGATGCAACAAGACGAACATTGCTGCTTCTTGGGGAATTTATAGTCATTTAACCAGACTGGTCCCCAGGTCTGAGTGATACATTGAATAAAGGAAGAGTTGTATGCGTATTACCTTTTCATATCAAGTAGTACTGCCTCGACTAACATTGATTTTAAAATGAAACCAAGGTCTCTCATAATACGAGTCCACTTATGCATCATCCAAAGAACTTCACAAACTGCCGGAGGAAAATTTTTGTCGCCACTACTTCATGAGGTCTCCCGTGGCCAGAGGAATACTGCGACGATTTTAATCAAAACATTCACTCACGCACTAAAGTCCTTACTGAGATTTATAATCCTAATTGACACCTGGTACATGTGTGAACTACTGCTGATTACAAATAAAGTATGCTTTTTTGAAGCTTAATAAATTAACAGCAAAGGAGCCAGCACTTTTTTAGTAAACTACTTCAATTATTTCAAAAAAATTGTAAATTTCAAGCGTAATAAACTTCTAGAATTATTTCATAGAAAGTTGGGGTGTATCTACACGCTGCGTATGCCGCGGCAGACATTTTCAGCGCACTTTCAGATATCATAATTCTTGTTTCATGCTGCGACGTTTGCGAGGTGGCAGTGTATTGTGCATGCTGCGACGTTTGCAAGGTGGCAGCGTATTGTGCATGCTGCTCCATGTCAGTTTTATTTTTTTATCTTTTAACCATTAGCTTCTGCGGGTAGGCAATAACGAAAAATTTTTAACTTATAATTTAGCTACATATAATGATTTTATTATGACAATTGCACGCAAAAATAAATTCTGGTAAAGCTTAAGTTCGCCTGTACACAAGTCCTGTTTAGGCACTCTTACTCTCTTTTTTATGGCCACGCGAAGCTATCGGATTTTGTCAAACTTTTTCCTTGTTCCTGCAGTCGGTTCAGCACTTAATTTTACCTGAGGTTTTACTTTTTTACACACTGCAATAAGTCAACCACGAATAATGCCTTCAAAATCCTTCGCTCACCTAACAAGTCATTTTTTCATCCTGAATCTATTATAAGGCGTTGAATTAAACAATGTTTAGGCTTGTTCACCAGAGACCATACAGCTTCTAGCAGCAGTACTGGCTTGTAGAGGTAACGGTTAAACGCGTGAGATCTTCTAGGCAGCCCAGAACAATAGATGTTGCAGGGTGATCAAACCTATTTACCACTCTTTTTTTTGGTCGAACTTCAGCATTTGAGGCAGGAACATTTTTGCATGGATGCACAGCCATTTTGGCAGACCTTGAAAGCAATAGCCCTTGTGTTAACCAATCTCATGATATTTCTCACTTTATCTGCTCTTGTTGAGCATAATCTGAGCTATTGCAGTTTTTGTTTGTTGGAAAGCAGTAACGGTAGCGCGATAGTCACTGCCTTGTCCATGCTGAACTCTCTTGTGTACACTCAATGAGTCATGTAGAGGATGCGCTAGGAAAAAGCATAGAAAACCCGAGAAATCATGCTTTTTTAAATTGATTCCCCTTGGCGAGCACGTCCCGAAATTATAAATTCATAACAAACTTAAGATGAAATATCTCAAAATGCAGGATAATGCTTATTGCCACTGAAGTGAGCTTACTCAGAAAGCTAATACAGGAAAATACCATCATAATAGCCAAGTCTTCGAAAAATAGAAAGCTTACCTTACTCACGCGTACTTCAATAGTTTAAAGGAATTTAAAGGTAACCATAAAAATGTGGTTGCAGCTTCCCTGGCTTGTGGGAAGCTTAAAGTTCATGTTTGTTTGGGTACACCAATTATATGAAAAGGCTCCTCTTTTCATTCATCCCACAGCTAAAGCACATCCAACTGCATACACACTTGCTAATGCTACAGGCTGTAACTGCAAGATTGACTTTCCATTTATGGAAGCTAGAGAGGGATAAGCATATAGGGGAAACTGCATACGGAGAACCAGAAATGTATAGAGATAGAAATAGCTAGATAGAATAAGCAATGGACAACGGTGAAACGAATATAGAGAGGTTTGGATAAAGACACAAAAAAAGAAAGTGGAGAGGGGGAAACTGTGAGAGAAACAGATTGCTAAAAGACAGCAGCGAGATAGTAACGGTTAGAGAGTTAGATCCGAGAGCGGATACAGGTAACTTGTTAGATAGAACTAGACACAGAAGCACAAACAGAATAGATAGCTACTGAAAGAGACAGATACAACCAAGCAGAAAAAAATCCAACAAGCCTATAGAAGCAGACACAGAAGCAAAAATCTACGATCAGAACTATACAAATTTCATATAGGCCTTCCCGTAGAACCAGACGCTCAACTGCTGCAGCTGCTGCGGCACAAACGCCCATTTCCCTTTCGAGGCCACCAGATGCTCCCATAGTCCCTACTGTAACTAAATCTTTCATTCGCACAACCCGCTGACACCCCCAAAGCGTTAGCGTCTGTGTGTGCTGTAAAAGGTATTATTAACGTTTCAAACATTTGACCTAACGTTTTGCTGCTTCATGGGTACTTTTTTGATTGTTGCTTCCGCATAAACCAGCGGAGGGTGTTTTTTGTGTTTTCCTACAGTATTCTGAACATCTTGGGGTTCTCAATATAATTTAAAAAGATATGCCAAAGTGGGCGAAACAGTTGGCTTCCTCCCTATAGTTTGCTTCTTTTATCTAAACGGCATACAGTGCTGAAGCCCAGAAAACATCCGTAATTTGAAGGAAAACAAATACATCCCTCCTCTTCTTCCTTTCCCCCCTTGATGACCCCTTTTTTGCGCACATATTAATAAGCTGCACGGTTTATGCGAATAAAAATACGAATTTGCGTGAAAAAGAAGAGAAAGCAGCAATAACCTTCCCCGTGGGCGGTAGGTACCAATGTGTTTTCCATCTTGTTTGATTGAGTTTGCTATACTTTGAGAGAATTCCCTTATATATCCCCAGCTTTATGCATTGTATATATGAACCAGAAACATTGGGATTTCATGACAGCAGTTCTGTTTTATTAGAGACACTCGCATGGGGATTGCTGAAAGTATCTTGTTGAGATTGAAAAGCTTTCCAACAAGGTTGTTTAGGGGGATGCATTTTTGATGAAGTTGAGCTGAGTGAGAGACGGGGGGGGTAAAAGAGATAGAGAGGGAGAGAGAGGGGGGGATGAGAGATACATACACATATATATGTATATATAGATATGTATTGAGAGAGAGTTATATCTATATGTATAAATGTATTGAGAGAAATATATTTATAAATATATCTCTCTTTATAGATGTATCTCTCAATAGTGAAACATCTTTAACTTGGATCGCACATAAAACACTGTAATACATCAGAACAGATGTATGTTCTCCTCACAACAAGTGCTGGCTGTGATTGCTACCCTTTAGGCATCACCGTGAGCCACTTACTTTTTGTATACAAAAGTGAATGCACGTTTTCAGCTCTGATTACACTAAAGCCGCAGTTTTGTTGTGTGTATGCCCAGCTCCTTATTGAAGCTTTATACTGTTTGGATCATCGCGATTTTTAAATCTTTTCACTGTTCGAGAGGATGCCTTCCCAAGGCCTGCCGTGTGTGCAACTTCTTAGTTTGACTTCTTCATTTTAGCTTTCTGCATGTCCTGTTCTTTCTTGATAAAAGCATGCGATGAAGTTGTGACCAATTTACCTAAGGCATATCCTCTGTATCATATCGTGTGTGTGTGTGGTCCTGATTTCTTTTCAATAAGAGGAGGATGCTTGAGTTGTTGCATTTGAAATGGAGAAGTGCTGTAGAATTCCTAGTGTCACCGTATTGTTTGTTTTTGTGTGAATTTTATTCTTTTTTGTTGTTGAATAGCTTTGTTACTTGATTGAGATGGAAGCTATCACTAATAGCAGATTTCTATGAGGATAGCGATTTGAGAGCTTTTCTTGAGTGTTCAGCTATAGGAGAGTGATATGTGATGGGGGGTATTGAACCTGCGAGATGATGAAATTATCGGTAATACTTTTCGTGATAAAATGACTAACTGATGTATCGCAAGCTGCTGTGCTGTGTGAAGTTTTTGGTTTTTCTCTTCAGCTTCTCTCCCTCATCTTCATTCTTTCTGAAGTTTGCCACTTTTCCCCCTAATCTCTCCCTCTCATCTTCGTTCTTCCAAAACCTTCCTATTTTCAATCCAATCCCCCCCTCTTCTTGCCCTTTTTTGCTCTATTACCCCAGAGTATGACCCCTGCAGCCCTCACGAAGCTAGCAGCTGAATCCGCTGTTTTAGTTTCGGTTGCTTCGCCTCAGCCAGATGATGCCGTCGAGACTTTGGGCTCCTCGTTTAGCTCGAAGGTAATAGAGACCATCCTCTGCATCCACATTTGCGTTTTTCATCGCGATGGAAGGATGGCTCAAAAAGTGATGAAGCAGCTAAATGTGTTGAGGAAAGCGTGTGTGGAGGATAGCCTATTGCATGAGATAGTTAAGAGTTATATCAGTATCTTCAATGAGTGTGCAACGGAATCTGGAGAATTGCCAAAAGATGAAGAAGGAGGCGCTTTTATGAAGAAAATAGCGTATTTGCTGGGGCTTACAGAGAAAGATGTGAAGGAACCTAAAAAGGTGGGAAATTTTGTGTGTTTATTCAGGGAAAAGAGGAAATTCTCATTGATAAGAGACGGCAGTTTTGTGTGTGTATGTTTTCAAATAAAGTGAAATAGTTGAAGCAGTGGATATATTTCCAATAGATGTTGTGATAGGGCAAACTCTTGTGTGTGAGCTTTGGTGCGATTTGCGTGTTGTGTGTGCTTGAGCTACGATTTAGGCGTTGTGTGTGTTGCGATTTGCGCGTTTTTTGTGGGTTTTGCTTAGAATTCTTTGTGTACAAAGAAGAGTTTAGGGTTTAGGGTTTTGTTTGCTGCTTTTCGCTTGATATGTGTGTGTTCGGTGAGTTGAGCAGTAGAATGCTTTACTGTGTACTTCGGAGCTCAGAGGCGGGTATAACTCGTCTTCGTTGGATCATTGGAAAAAAGAAAGCATATCAGCTTTAAATGTGCGATTCTTGTAGCTTCCCCAAGACAAAAGGCTATAGAGAGATACACACACGAATAGATATAGAGAGATACCCACATAAATAGATATAGCGAGATACACACATAAATACTGTTTAAGCATAGTGGGTATGCTTAGGCGACTAATTTGATTGTCTATATGCGTTTATCGTCTTGTGTATTCGCCAATATATTCAATGATATAGTCGGCAAAAGCTTCAGGCAGGTGTGAAGATGAAGTTTTTGCTCCGTTTAAAGCATTTGAGGGATTTGGCTTGTTTGGTCTCTGTGCACCAAAAAAATACACTGAGTAATGTTTGTGCGGTAAAGCGTACATTTTCTATTTTCTTTATGTGTAAACACTGGAGAAAAAGGTAGTTTAATGCTAGAAGCGTGTTGTGTGTTTGCGTAATTATGAAGATGACTGGATTTAAACCTTTTTTTTGTGTGTTTGCTAATGTACTTGAACCTGAAAAATGATGTTCAATGTGTACGGGCATGTTTCTGCATAGGTGGGTTGGGTGTGTGTGACTGCTGGGGAACAACAACTAACTTTAGGATTCTCAAGTTAATTATCTGAATTTCTGAGTTTTTATAGCACTGGGTTTCTTCACGTATATGCAGTATTTCCATATTTTTGGGTATACTATTGATTAAATATGTATATATGTGCGTGTGTGTATACAGGTTGTACATCCCACCATAGAGGGATATTTTATGGCGCAGGCAGCAGATTATAAGCCAGAGATTGAAGCTTTCTTTGCCGTTCTCTGTATGTTGCACTTCAAAGATAAAAAAGAATATGAAAAGGTACTGAAAGATTTTCCGTGTGTGCGGATGTGGGTGTGTGTGTGGGCTTGTCTGGGTGTGTGCGAGTGTGTATGGGTGTGTATGCATTTCTATGTGTGTGATTCATCAATGAAAACATTTGTTGTCCTGCAGGGCATTTCTCTTGCTGTTGCTACTGTAGAGCGACTTTCGCAGTACAATCGACGTTCTTTGGATATATTCGCTGCAAAGGTTGGCTATCAGGAAATAGTGCTTTCAAATAGAACCTCCTTAATATTTGTGTGTGTGTGCAATTTCCTTAAGATGTCCTCTCGTTAGTGCTCTCCGTTTCACAAAATGCGTTTTTTCTGTTCTACTATATTGCGGAACTTCTCTCATATCCTTTTCTTACATTACTGTAGTTGAAAGAAGAAGAAGAAGAAGAAGGAGAAGAAGGAGAAGAAGGAGAAGAAGAAGAAGAAAAAGAAGGAGAAGAAGAAAAAGAAGAAGAAGAAG
>JADHZB010001408.1:0-28559 GCA_015657535.1 Nephromyces sp. MM_2019 | reverse complement strand
CACACACACACACACACACACACACACACACACACACACACACACACACACACACACACACACACACACACACACACACACACACACACATACGTTAGGTATTATGGTATATTTCATAAATGGGATGGCAAATCACCAATGACTAAAGAACAAATCCAATGGGGCCTTTATAATGAAATGGACGATTTATCGGCCGATTGGATGCAAAAATTAGATGATGTATACTAAGATACACACACATGCACATACACATACATACACTAAATACATACACACATGATTATATTTCTAAACATACACACAATTATAATCATGTTTCATAGGAATTACAACTCATCAAAATGGGGCTAGTTTCTCGTTATCCATACTTAGACCTCTCATATATCAAACCCTTAAAGGAGCGAGTTATAACACAATATCGTTAGTATACACACACATACACACTACACACACACACACACATTATAATGTATGTGTGTATTTTACAGAGTCTGATGTAGGTGATAAAACAAGCCTTAAGACTGTATTTGCTACTAATCGCGCTTATATGGGCTGTCTTACTCCAACAACCGCTGTAGAAGGTGTGTGTGTATGTATATGTATTTGACTATATTTTTGTGTGGATATATGATGTGTGTGTAAGCCTACATACACATTATTAAACTCCTCACATATCATATGATACACACGAAATACATAGGTGGATATATCCCAGCCTTAAATTCAAGATTATTTTGGGAAGATATTCCCTGTGGGCTTTGTATACTCAAAAACATTGCTGAAATGATGGTAAATTATATACACACTAACACAAACATACACACTCATACAATCATTTAAATACACATGGACACATACACATACACACACTCATATAAATACACATACACACACTCATACATACACATACACACACTCATACATACACACACACACACTCATACATACACACACACACACTCATACGTACACACACACACACTCATACATACACACACACTCATACACATACACACACTCATACATACACACACACTCACTAATACATACACACACACGCACTCATACATACACATACACACACTCACACATACACATACACACACTCATACATACACACACACTCACTCATACATACACACACTCATACATACACACACACACACTCATACACACACACACACTCATACACACACACACACTCATACACACACACTCACTCATACACACACACTCACTCATACACACACACACTCATACATACACACACACTCATACATACACACACACACACTCATACATACACACATACATATATATATATATCAACAGAATTTACCTACTCCCTCTATTGATTTTATGATTGAATGGCACCAACAATATATGGGTAAATCATTTATTATTAATGGAAAATTAAACCCAGAAACTATTCCAATCACGGTAATAATGTGTGTATGTGTGTGTGTGTGTGTGTAAAAATATTTACATAACACCTTATCTAATTTCCATATTATCTTCTCATATTTTTACACACTTTACACCCTCTTTATATATTATATATTTACCTATTTACACACCTGTTTTCACCACATTCTAAACTCTATAGATTTGCCACTTTAAACACTGTTGACACTACATTTATACATACGCTTTTACACACACACACCATATTTTACACACTTCTTATTTACACACCATATTTTACACACTTCTTATTTACACACCATATTTTACACACTCCTTATTTACACACCATATTTTATACACTCCTTATTTACACACCATATTTTATACACTTCTTATTTACACACCATATTTTATACACTCCTTATTTACACACCATATTTTATACACTCCTTATTTACACACCATATTTTACACACTTCTTATTTATACACCATATTTTACACACTCCTTATTTACACACCATATTTTATACACTTCTTATTTACACACCATATTTTATACACTTCTTATTTACACACCATATTTTATACACTCCTTATTTACACACCATATTTTACACACTCCTTATTTACACACCATATTTTACACACTTCTTATTTACACACCATATTTTACACACTCCTTATTTACACACCATATTTTATACACTCCTTATTTATACACCATATTTTATACACTCCTTATTTACACACCATATTTTATACACTCCTTATTTACACACCATATTTTACACACTCCTTATTTACACACCATATTTTACACACTTCTTATTTATACACCATATTTTATACACATAGGCTACACCATTTGCACATGGTATATATGATTTGGACACACTTGTATTACCATCCTTATCAAAACAACACCAAGAAATGATAACATCTTACCAATCAAAAAATTTCAATAACACACACACACATTATTCATTAAAATCATACTCTGACAAACCTAGATCGAAAATGTAAACTATTACAATCATTTTACATTTAATTTTACACACATACATAACTCTATTTTTATATACACATACACATAAATATAAATATATATATAAATACAAACACACACACACTTAAATATATATAATTTTCAATATTGAGAGAAGTATTTAAATATACACACACACACATTTTGACCTTATTTACAACAGTACAGATTATATAGTTATTTTTAGATAAAAAATAAATTTGAGTGAGCGTAGAATTAGTTAGTTAACTAACTTTAAAACAAAAGAAAAAACTTTGATTTTTAAATTATTTACACACACATTTGTACACACACAGTCACAGACACTCATTTACAACACATTTATATATATATATATATATATATATTATATACACTTACCCATTCACAATAGACATACAACTTAAAACACACACCCATGCACAATATATATACAACTTACACACACAACTTTGCACACTATACATACAAGTTACACACAGAAACAACATATACACACAAAACACACATACACACAATGAAAATTCAAATTTTTTCAAGGTTAACTAAACATTTTCATATTAACTAACATTACACACACTTTTGAAAATTATATAATTTAACTTTATATTCAGAAATTGCACACATACATTTATTACAACTTTATGATATACTTTAACAATTTTTATTATATATGTATGTAATCTCATTGGTGTGTATATATGATATTGTGTGTGTATCTTATTTTTATGTGTATGTTTTTGTTAACATGAATATATTGAATGTTTGTGTGTATATATATATTGAATATCTAAGTGTATGTATACCTATCGAAAGATTGTGTGTGTAGATATGTACTGAAGGCTTGTATGTGTTTATATATATTGATTGTTTGTGTGTGTTTATATATATTGAATCTTTGTGTGTGTATATATTTATTGAATTTTTGTGTATGTATATATATATTGGATGTTTGAATGTGTGTGGGGGTAAAAATTTTTGAATGTGTGCAAGAATTATTGCGGAGTGTGTGGCATTTTACACATTGGACAATTCCCTACTAATTTTACATAACAATTCCAATCAGAAATATTTGCACACACACCACATTTACACACTGAAATATTATTAATAAGGGGATAACCACTAATTACACAAAATCTCCCTGGCGTTGTTTGACAATTATAACACAACACACTCGAAGGATATAACACTTTGCCACACTTTTGACATTTACTTTTTGAAAATATATAAATATGTAAATATATATGTGTGTATGTGTGTGTGTGTATGTGTGTGTGTGTGTGTGTGTAATATACAAGGGTTTAGAAATACTTACCTTTCACACACCATTTTCCTTATATCCTTTTTTAAACTCCAATCGAGTACATATGACCTAATTTTCATGATTTCTTCTGAGCTTCTTTATATTTAGCAAATATATATATATTTAAAGGTGTGTATATATATATATATATGCTGTAGTTACACATATTAGTATGTGTGTGGATATATTTTGCACATATACACATAGATGTGTGTGTATATATGTTATAAATATAAATATAGGTGTATTTGTGTATATTTTGTACATATACACATAGCTATGTGTGTGTATATATAAATAATATTTACTGATTTATCTTCCTGGGTAATTCCAATTCACATAAATTGTTTACACCGAAGGGTTCATACAAACTTTCATTCAATTTTAACAAATTTTTGTTTTGAGTATCTTTAATTGCATCTATGATATCTAAATATCTATATACACACACACTTATACAAATATAACTATACATTCAAAAATAATTAATAATAATAGTACATAAACATACTTAAAAGTAAATAATATATTCGCACATACACACACCCATTATAAACTATAGAAAACTATATACGATATAAACATACTAAAGCAATTATATATATATATATACTTGCTTTATATTTAACACATACACACACACATACATACATACATACATACATATATATATATATATATATAACCTAGTATAAAATAAATGGGCCATTGAAGTTTCGCAGTTTTTGTAACAATATTTCCCAGCCAAATAAAATAGAATATCCAAAGGTATATACTTATAAAATCTGGAAATTTATATACAAAATTAATTAATTACACATACAAACTTACTATTTTAATAAATATTCACACATGCATATCTTTATTATATATACATAAAAGACACACACATTTAATCAATAAACACGCACATACATTTCAATAGTTATACACATACTCACCACTCAATAATTATAGACACACACATACAATTTAATAAATATACACACACGCATACAATATAATCAATTTACAAACATACAGACAATTTAATAAATATAGACACACACACCCACACCATTTAATAGGTTCACATACACACACACCATTTAGTGGTTATATAGAGACAATTAAGTATACGCCATTATCTACACACACAATTGAATATACTCTATAATATATACATACACACACCTCAAGAGAGTAATAGAAAGTTTCATTTTGAGTTGTTTGTTTTGGCTTTCATTTAACACATTAATTATTTTATAAAAATGTGTAGCCCAAAATAAATTATATAATTCTTTATCCAACCATAATTTATTGCATATTTCTTTGAATTGTAATTTATTTCTTGAAATTACAAACATATTACATACAGATAAAATTAGATACACATTTATCTAGGTGTCTGCATGTCTCTGCATACAATTTTGTGTGTTTAAATCTCTTAATATTACCTCTATTTTAATTACATAAAAGTTTATGCAATTATCAAAATAAATATGTGTAAATTTATCATAATAAGTGTTTTTGTAGGAGTTATAATAGGCATGCATGTTGGTGTCAAAATATATCTGTGTATAGCTCATATAACACTGTAGATTTTTTAAACATTCAAATGTGTGTAGTCTCGTAGTATTATCCATTATTTAGGTATTGAAGAATCTGTGCGAGTCTCATTACAATTTATATAATTTAGATATATAAGCTTCTGTGTATAGGTTATACAACAAAATCTATAACTTATATAAAGGTGTAAATAACATGACTTACCCATCAAAAATAAATAAGTTCAAAATATCAAACATTTCGCTCAAATTTATTTTTGCACATAAAGTTGATTTTAATAAAAACTTTTTGTACACACAAAAAAATTGAGCTTCAAATGGAAATGAAAATTTAATTAGTATTTCCTTGACTGCTGTGAAATCATCATTTCTTAGTAGTTCCTTTTACACACATTATATATATATTTGCTAGGTCATATAGTTATATATGTGTTTCAACAAATGTATATATATATATATATACATACAAGAAACACATAAATTCAAGTAAATATATGTTTACACACTCACATGCATATATAGTGACTTACATAGATAACTATTATCTCAACACATATACACATAGTAACGAATATGTATCAAAATAAGCATATGTATATATGTTATATAAACGTACACAAATAGATATATAAAAATATAAATGCACATCATATGTTTCAGCACACATGTATATATATATATATATATATATCTCAACGTACACACACACAATATACGAGTATATCTATACCTCTACACACAATATTAAATACTTTATGTGGAATGTACTCTTTTCCATATGATTTGATTTGATTTTACACATTTCTAAGCATTTTATCCAATTATTTTGTTTAACATTAATTTCAATAACTTTTTCAAATTCTCCCAATAAGATTAATTTTTCAATATCATTTTCATTGATTAGAAACTCAATATATTTTTTGTAAACATTTTTGTAAATATTTGAAGTTTGTTTATCACAAAATTCAAGTGCTTTCTCCCACAACCTATACTTTGCACATACCTAATTGATATAAACATAAAATTGTATTTAAATATAAATAATGCATATTCAAAGAAAAGCTTACAATGAGCGTGCAGGTAAATAACAAAGAAAATTAACTAACATTTAGGAGCACACAAACCATTCATAAATATCAAGTCACACACAAGTGCACTTAAAAAATGTCTAGACACGCACTCCGAAAAATTAATTACAAATCTACAGGCACACACCAGCAAAACAGAAATAGAAACACATGCACACAAATACTCAAGTACGCACACTATTAATAAATACTAGACACAAACACAAACATGTATATATATATTAATGTGACTCAATGAAGATCACAAAGATTAGTGTAATTAAATTAACATGAATTCCCAAACACATATTATTTGTAAAAGTATGTGAGTTATAAGTAATTTACATCAATGCCTAGTTCGATATAATTTGTTTTGAAAGCCCATTTTAAGGCCTGCTCAATTAAACCCAAATTTTCCAGGCGTTTTGTAATTAAAAAATTTATACTTTGATTGCTTAAAAGTGTGTTTGCATTGGCCAATTCAATCTAAAATACAATTTTTTCCTTCTAATATATTTGTGTGTGATTGATGTATATGTACATAGATATTTATGTGTTTGTGGACATTCGTATATAAAGAGTTGCTCATGTGTGTATATATGCCAACATGCATGCATATAAATATAATAATGTGTAAATTCGTAAATGAATGTAAGTAATCATGTATAAATAAGTAAATTCTCACTGCTTTAAACCAAAGAGCTTCGACTTTTGGAAAAACTTCATATTCAGATGAATTAAATTTCATTAAAAATCTTGATGTGTAAACTTCACATGCATTATAAATTTGGCCAATTGATTCTAAATACTAATAAAACAAAAAATTTACATCAAGCTATTACAATAAATACATTATTTAGAATTATCAGCTCAAAACTTAGTTTAGAGTAAATGTTTATCTAGGCACATATTCTAGCTAGAAATATACACAATTTACACAAAATCTTGCCCTCAATTAGGTATTATCTAAATTTAAAAGCTACGCAAACTATACAAAATATAACCCTCACACACATTTCTCATACTCAGCACAGACATTACCCAAGCACAATTCATGTATCAACACCACTCATATACATGCTAGCAATACATCAAAACAAAAGCCTCACATACATCACTCGGCAAACACAGACACAAAGTATACACCATACTGTAAATGAACCACCTAAGCACAGAGTACCCACAAATTCCAAATATAGACTCCACACACACACCTCTCCGAAACGTTTGAAAAATTCATATATTTCATTGAAATCCATCTCTTCAAATTTATTGTTTCCCTCCAAATTTGGTGAAATTATATCAAAAATTTCAAATGGAAAAAACAATTTGGCTAAACGAAGCCCTTCAAGTGGGAGTGCGTTTTTAAAATACATATTTATTGACAATTTGGTTTCATTTGCTTCACAGTAGCAAAACTCTGCAGCCTAAGTTATAAATATTTAAACACGCTCACGAGTTAATATATTTATAAACAAACAAACATAAATATAATTCAGTGATTATGTACATCCAAAATAAATAGATGCATTTCTAAACACAAGTTTAATATATTTTTGTGATTTATGCACTTTAGGAAATTAAACCTGCAAACACATATTTATTTTATTTTTGCACACAGCAACATATGTGTCAATTTGTAATCTTAAGGTAAGTGTATTTTTCTAGACACTAATATTTTAGTATGTCTAGCACGATTAAAATGAGCGGCAATTCTCTATACATTAAGTGCTACGCACACATAATGTAAATCTAAATAACAAAGGTAGGAGTTGTCTATATACGCTTGTCAACAAAACGTAGTAATCTCTTCGTGTCAATGTATATGTAATATTATCTTCGTACTTCAAAATTCGATGATTTTTCATAGCTCTTTCCTTGTGCAATAAATATGTTTGTTACATATTGAGGATCATAGATGTTAGCCAAATATAATGCTGATATCCAGTCCTCCTGTTTGATTACAAAAATGTTCGTGTTTGTGTGTATGGTTTAGCTGAGTTATGTAGATGTATAGCTTAGTTAGAATATCTATATGTAAGACTAGTGAGAGCTAGTAGTGAACATGAAATCAACAAAAAATATTTTTATTGAGCTAATGCTGCTTTATGTGTGTACAAATGGATAACTTTATAGGACCCACATTCGATTGAAAACGGTATTGGCATTTGTTATAACAATCAGTTTTTGTGTGTACTCAGATGTATATATACATATTTATTTTGGCTTGCAGGTATGAATATGAAATTAAGCAACTCACTTTGTTTAAATACATTTTTATCTGAGCTAAATATTCACCAGCCAATTTGTAGTCATTCTCGGCCAATTTAAAACTTTTTTTCATCTCATAATATTTGCCACGAAGTTTTAAAAAGGCTTTTTCCTTTTGAGTATCACCCAAATTTTTATAGATTGTTTTATCAACATTTTCTTCAAAAAATATATTAAAAATATCCAGCAAAATCATTTCCTAAATGTTTTATAAACACATAATAGAAACATATCAACCTATGTACATTATTTCCATACGTCAAAATGCATTTCTATTATATATATATATATAATAAAAACATAATCTTAGATGTTACATATATAAGACACAGATGCAATATATATATATAAGCATATATATATAGAAACATGTTACACATAGATATCATAAGTATTTACAAGCATATGTTAGCAACTCTTATTTATTATAATTTCTTTTTTAACCTTGTCAGGATAAGTAGAACTACAATTATTCAGAGGTTCAGAGTTTGGACCAATTGTTTGCTCAAAGTTTGAAATAGAATTATTCAAAATGTCAAAACAACTTTTCCATTTCCCCAATTTTATATAGTTTTTTATTAGAATTTTATAATCCTTTAACCCTGATTTATAAGTCGGATTCAAATAAGCATTAGCTAAGCCCACACGCACAAGCTAAGTGTTATTTTGAATAATCATATCGAATTACATACACAATTTAATCTTGCACACTAACCCATAATCACGCATGCTTATTTTTGTTTCAAATAATTACCAATAGTTTTAAACATATTGGCACAATTTTATTCATTATAAACGCAAATACACCCAAATGTATATGTTTTACATTGCAACAAAACTAAACAATACATTCAATAAGAATAAAGCCAATTATAGACTACACATCTAATATCTGAGTATATAAAATTATTCACAAATACTGAAGAAGTTTTCAAACCTAGTAGCAGGAATTCTGAGTCTTCATACCAACCATTTTGATAGTAAACATGTGCCATTTCAATAACTTTGTTACTCAAAAATTGTTTACTAAAGATAAGTTGTGTATAATTAGGTATTCAACTCACACAATTTATACAAATCAATTATTCATATATATTATATTGATCTTTATTTTTTTATAGACGTGTGTATGTATAAAAAATTTTCTATCTTAACCTGGTTGAATTTAAAAGAGGAAATATCCTCGAGTAACACTTTTGACTTGCATATATATTGATCAAACCGTTATGATCATTTATCTCATAAAGTAAATTTTCTGCAGCCTCACATAATATGGGCAAAACATGTAAAAATGTTGAAAAAATATGAATATTTTTGTTTAAATGTATAAGATTTATTAACTGGTTTGTAGCGGGTATAAATGTTTTAAGCATTAAGAATGTACAAAACATACATAATATTTCGCTACTTATAGGTAATTTGTATAAATGTAGAAAGCGTTGGAGTTATGCGAGCAAATTTTGTGTTTTGATATATAGCAAATATAGATGCCAAACAATTAAGCAATCATAGAATATGCAACACATTTTTCATTTGCTGATTGGTCAAGCATGAGTGTGTGCCTTTTTCAAGCCATTTTGAATTACCTCATAATCACAATGTAACACAAAGTCAGATGCACTTTCTCTGAATATTTTTTGCTTCCTTGTTTTGCTAAATTTATGATCTCCAACCTATTGTGCATGTGTAGGTGTGCATGTATGTGTATGAATACGTAAATGCATGTGTATTTTCTGTTTATAGTATAGTGTAGATAATCAATATAAGGCAAACGAACATACAGTCAGCCTGTTTGAATTTTGTAAGTGAATATGATAATTTATGTAATCAATTTTTCATATAGATAAACAAGGGCACCTTGTTTGCTTTGTCGAAATCTTTTAATTTTATCAAACATTTTATTGCCTGCTCATAATTTTCAGCCTAAAAACTCATAAGTACACTTTTTGATATAAAAATTAAGTTATATATTTACGGGTTCTGGATTTATAAAGCTCATCAAACATTAAAAGAAAACAGACATTTTTGTATAAACTGATCTAATTTACTCATTCAAACACACATGGATGAATTCCTCATATCTACTAAATTTGCACTCATTGTGTATAAATAGATACACACTTTGCATCTAAAAATGTAAAGAACATATGCAAACTTAAACTCCTCAGATATTTACAATTGAGATACACAACAATTCCATATGATTCGTATTTGTTTGGTACCCACTTCATTAAAATAGTAACTAGCTTTCTCGTATTGTTGCGTTTCTAATAAATTTGAGGCAAATTGGCTTAATAATTTCTTATAACCCTCATTTTTGGTAAATGTGTGAAATGTGTGAGCTTTATTAACTAATTCAAAAAATTTGTTGTTTAAATTATTTACAAAACAATATTCCAAAATTTGATGCCAACTCTGTGACGTGTGTCCTGACAGTTCCTATTAAATTTATTTGGAAGAATTATAACTCAATGATATGTGTGTATTTGTGTAATAAAATAATTTCAATGAAGTATTATATTTAAAGTTTAAGCTATTAAGTAAGTATATATATATATACATGTGCCCGTGGAGAACATCAGATCAATTTTGCAACTTTGTATGCAAGTGAAGGATCTCAAATCATAGTGAGGTGCGTGTTTATGATAAAGCATGATTTATTGTCATTGTTTATATTAACAAACTTACCAAATATAAATTATCAATTATTTGAGAATTCTCAAGCTTATTCTGAGCAAGCACTTGATTTTTCCTATTGTTTAATATTATATGTTTTTCAAGGATAATGTGTATGTGTTTGTCATTTCATGTTGTTATATGGAAACTCTCTCAACATATTGTATTTGCATTTGTACATTTGTACTACATGCCATGCTACTAGATATGTGATAAAACCGAATAATTTATGCTTATTTGCTTATGTTTCTTTTTTTAAATATTCGTGTTTTAACAAAAATTCCCAATAGAGTGTCAACTTTACCAGGTATTCCATTCAGAATTGGTAGCATGACTTTTATAAAAGGAATTCATATTTTCTTTATCAATACTGAAACACACTTGTTTTGACTCCTAATGTAAGGGAATAATTGTTTTATAATAGATAAAACCTCTACAACTATGTTTATATCTTATCACAAACATAATAACAAAAGATCAATAAACACATTCATAACTCTTTTAAGCTTAATTAGGAAAATCATACAAATAAGAAATGATGCTAGCAGATATGAGAAACTAATTATAAAATGGCTCACTTTACAAAATTCAACAAGGCTACACAATAACACTTCAAATATCTCCGAGTTGCTGTTTTCATGCTCATTACGATTTAAACTGCATCTTCATAAATTTAATATGTATATTAAAATAAACTTAAAAAAAATTGATTAATTATCTTCGTATCTTGTGTTGAATTTTACAGTATATACTATTTTCAGTTTCGTATAATTCAAATGACATATATCTGAAACACCAAACCCTGATTATCCCTATCACCTTGCAGCTGTTGTTGGCCTCATCAAATCAATGTTTTCCATAATAATTCGTATAAATATTTGTTTAAGATTTGGTCTGAATGCAGATTATTTGCAAAAAGTAATAAAGCTAGAATTTTTGATTGAGAATTCTAACTTACACATCCTTGCCTTCAAGAGATATAAATAAGGCCTCAATATGACCAATTATTTGTTTATTTGGTAAAAATTCACTCATGCATAAAAACACATCTTGGGTATTTCGTTTCGCACATACAGCATACAAGATATCTAATCTCGTGAGCTTTATGATAGGTAGCTGAAACTCTGGATTTAGCCAAATCTTCAATTCCTTTGTATGTTTAGGGTGCAGAAAATAAGCATGGTTATGTTGTAAAATACAACAATGAGTCGAAAGGATACATGTGTATTATAGATTGTTTATTTAGACTAATAAATTAATTATTATAAAATGCATATAGATTTTCTACTAGAAAGCTTACCTCCAGTCCCCAGTTTCCGTTGAGGAGTTTATCAGTCATATGAATAGATTTTGAGAGTAAATTGGAATGTTCAATGCTATAAACATTTTCTAGGCTCATTTTTCTTTCAGATATAATTTTATTAATCGAAAAATTGATGATAACTGAGGAGTCATCCTCAACAAAAGGTTCACCCAAGCCATCATACCTATCAACATAATTATATGTACTCACTTGAATCACTTGCTGTGTGTGTTTTGTGCCGATTCTGATAGCTCAATTAATATATATAGTTTTAAACGTATGTGCATTTATTTGCATGTGTGAAGTTATATAGAAGGAAAGGATAAACTTGAGTAACAAGTCAATTTTTCACACACACCATATATATACTTGACTAGTATCTGTAATGGCCAAGACAAAATGACTCAAACCAATCCAATTGAAACATGCTACATCAACCAAAATCAAGTGGCTTTTGCCGTGCTTTGAGATCCAATACAAGTTTTTTATTTCATCCAGGTATAATAAATCAGCGTCACTATCAAACAATTTCAATTTTCCAAAGCTTTTAAGCAAAGATTAAGCTTTCATGTGACTTACAAATTACTCAATAATATAGTTAGTGGTTGGCAATCGATGGGATATGTGTAAATTATCTTATTTCCATCAGAAAGGTCACACACACTAAAATTAATGTAATGAAAGGAGATTAAGAAAGAAAAATTAAAACCACAAGTTAAGGAAAATTGCTTTAGAATTAGATACTAAAGTAATTTACAGCCAATTTTTTAAAAAGTAGATAGTTGATTATCATTGATTATCATTATATTTATTTATAATCTATTCTGTATACAAGGACACACACTTGTGATTTTGAATAATATAAAAACGAATATATATGCATGAAAATGAGGGTTGTGCTAGAAAAATTTTAAAATTGAAACTTGAGCACCTTAATTTATGTTCTTTGTTTAGGTAAGCCAGCATATTTACACGATTCAATGAAACCTTAGTGAGAAACAAGCATAGTAATTTTATGTATTATAAACAAATTAACTATAAGAAATCAATGATTTTATCAGGATAGTTTGTCGCATCTTACCAAATCAGATTTTGGGTGCAGAGCATCAAATACTTTACCTGGGGTGTTCAAAAGGGAAAAAGTATTTTGATGTTATTTTTCCAAGTTAATGTGCCATTGTCACTTTGCAATTAAATAGCTCAGATTTGATAGGTAATACACATAATAATGAAATCATACCTAAAACTTTATTCTCCGAATGGCTAAAGCACACAAGCTGGTGCTCATCCTTTGAGTAGAATGTTTTTCAAAAACATGTAAACAGAAATTGTTTAATTGCTAAAATAGTAAAAACATCTCAAACAAGTACCATTAGCCCACAAAACCTCAAAAATATAAATCCTAAACACTCAAACCAATAAATATATACACACGTTCTAGTACCTACTACCACATGTGCAGGATATAAATAAAGATGAATTTGTGTACAGGTCTCATTCATACCAAAGGCAAAAAGAGATTTTCATAATACGTGTCAGGGAATGGTGGAGAATAGCTCTTCCCAGCTTCAATTTTGATTTGAATTTCATTCAATTTGTTATCAAAAATGTCAAATAATGTAACCCTATTTTGACTATATAATAACAAGTGATGATTAGAAATCCAATAAATTTTTCGTATTGTTGTATATTCATAATGAAGAGTTTTAACATCCTTCTCAATCTGGTATAGATTAATCTGTAGATAGAGCATAAATGTCCCAAACACACGCAATTTGAATTATATAATATAAAAATTTACCATAGTGACATGAATGGAATATGCATTCTCATGATTTACACATTATTGACAAATTATCACAACCCGTTATTGAATATTCACTGGGCTTGCATATTTTATCCAAACATGCTTTATAATAGGTTTTCACACAGCTTTAACATTTTAGTGAAACACATTTTAAAGTATATCTAGATTAATCATGCAATATTTACACATTTTTACACACATTTGAATATACCTACGCCTCATTCATTATTGATTTACCCTATCAGGTGAGCTAATCTCTAACTCCCCATGAGCGAATTTTAGTCGATTTGACACAGGGGAAAATTTCAGAATTGTTACAAGCTTGTTGAAGTCTACGAGGGAGATAGTGTATTTCTTAGGGCAAATCTTGACTTGCGAGTACAAATCTAACGGACTTAGGCGAATAATTTGAACAATTTCAATCTTAGGCTGAAAATGGTAATACGTGTAAACGAGAATACAGTATACTACATCAAAGTGCTGTGCATTCCAATCTATATAAGTGCTCAAGTTTATATATAATATGCTTTTGACCACTCGTAGATTATGTATAGCTATGCTTACTTAGTCTAGTTTTGACTATTTACAACATAAATGTATAAATATATCTATATTTTAATTTCTAGCTTGATGCAAATACTTGAAGATCAGTATTGTAGACAAATATCTTCAAGTTTTCACTTGTGAGTGCTATGATTAAACAGCTCGTTTTATATGTTGTGTAAGCTATGTCAATTAAATAGCATTTGAGCGAATCAAAAACTTTGAAATCCTGATAATTAACCCAAACTAAATATGTTCAAAATAATTGCTTTCAATAACATGAATAAACATTACCATATAAATAAATATGCAAACGAAATAAAAGCTAAGGAGATATACGTATGAATGTGAATACTGAAATGTTTGTGCACTACTACTGTTCAATGTTTTTAGATTTAGAAATACAATTAAAATTGCAAATGGTGTGCTAATTTGTGTAAGTAATAAAGTATTCAACTTTGAGAATATAAAAGTAATTACTTCGGATTTCAAGTTACTAAAATCAGCATCTGGTTCACAAACGTAAAATTTTAGGAATGAGTCAACAAGTAGAATCCCATCTGGCCAGATAGAAGAAACTATTGCTCCTTTAAAACTGTAAATTTTTTTAAAATTTTATTCTAAAAAGTTATCTACAATTTTGTAAACTTACTTCAACATATTACACTCCATTTGATAAAGTTTATTTGAGTCTAGCTGGAAAACTTTCAAAAATCCACCATCGTGTAATGTTAGAAAGTATTGTCGGCAATTTGAAATTATAATTTCTTTTATAGAGCTACAAATAGAGTATATCTTAATAAGTTTACTTAGATACTAAAAAATAATTTAGTTTATATACACACAAAACAAAATTCAACCCAGGTACAAAGGAAGTAGCAATTCATTGATAAAATCAACTACATGTACAAAATTGAGCTATACACCCCTAAAATAGACTAAAATAAATTCAGAAAATAAATTAAACATAGAATAAACAAGTACGTAAGCAACATTAACAGAAATATATACAAATACAAATTCACATCCTAAGTTGCATACTAAAGCAGATTTACTAATTTAACATACTAAGCGATAACTCTTAACCTTAGCAAATCTATCAGTTAAAATTTTAGAAAATTAGACAAAATGAAAAACTTTATGATTAAATTAAGCTTACCTGTTAGTTTTAGTGTAATTGGTATAAAACTTTTCACTGGTGTTTCCAAAATAAACAAAACCCTCATTATCCCCAAATAGAAAGCAATTTTCATTATAAACTGATACACAGTTAATTGGTTGTGTGTGGTTAATAATGAACTTTGGGTAAATAATTACACCCTTGTCATTAAAATTAAGCAAAGTAAAAACTTCTAACACTCCTGGATTATGACTTATTGTTAAAAATTCGTTTGAATTTGCAATGGCCCTCAAAACTATAAATAATCCAACCAAAAAAATAACTACACATTGGGGTGTATATCATACCTCAAAATTTATATTGGGATAAACTGGCATTTGCATGTGTATATATTTCATAAATTTAAATTAAATATAAGAATCTTGTACACTTAATTTCATACATATGCTTGTTTGAAGATACATATATATATGTTATGTATGTTAAAATTGCTGGTTATCTATACATGTTTGTATAATGAAGGTTTTCACCATTTAGAAACTGCCATTATTATTATTAAAAAGTGATACATTCCATATAAGTAGATATATGCTGATCGCTTTGAAACATGATTTTCTTTGCATTAATAGTACACTACACTAAATATAAATATTACCACGTTTATTTGTATTGAAGTCAGGAAATTGAATAGAAATGCGTTCATTGGAGATATTGATAATCTCCAAAGTGTTTGAGGATGTGACAATCAAGATATTTCCTTCAAAATCGAATTCTAGAAATAAACATTTCCTCGACTCATCTCTAATTTTCTGTTCGAATTCCCATTTAAAAAAGTTCGGGTATTCACACGTAAACAAATTGAAACTTGACATTTTTGAATACTAAAACTTAGCATTTCCATAATAAATAAAATTTAGGTATATCACCAAGATATCGATGTTATTTTTCTATTTATTCTCAATAGATCTCTTTTATAAGATAGCTGAACTAATACGTATTGTCATAAAGAGTTTTATAATAATTTTTTGATCTTCATGGCATCATATTAGCAAATACAATTTTGCAGCTGTCCTAAAAATTTTATATAATTTAAATTAATATATTCTAAATAAATTAATATGAGGATTTTTAAATTCAAAAAGTGTGAATCGTCTCAAGTGTTTTTATAACACAATAAATTAAATTATCAACTTCAAAACTCGAACAAAATTTAAATCATTTGATTTATGAGCTAGATAGCTGTGTCACAACTCATGAAAATATCAGTGATACTAGATTCTGGTTGATTCAAGGTTTGATGATTGTGAAGATATTAGGTTCATGTGTCAGATACCTAAAAGAACCTAACTTAAAAAATGAATATTATTAGAAATTCTTAGGAATTTGAATTAACTGGATCCAAACTTATGATAATTCAAATATTTAAAAATATCTCCCAAGCTTGCTTTGGAAAGGTAATGTGCTTTAAGCACTTTTTATAATGATGAATAGTAATAATTAACTAGTTAAATCATATATATAAAGTTATTAACATTATAATAATAGAAAAGTGATGAAAAATGAAACTGGTTTTAAATTCAGCTATAAGCTCAAAAAACCATATCTTTGCTTACCCTCCCCTTAGAAATTTGTAGAACAAAATACTCAGGGTTAGATTACCACAAGCAATTGTAGGGAATATATTCAAATGATTTTAGGAATCTATTTTATAAATTACGAATTGTGACAACACTACTAAGTTTTACACAGCAAAGACTTGAGTAGCTGTTACTAATTTGATTCACGTTTACCAAAGTATATAAAGAATTTCATGGAAAAAAAAGCTCTGACACAATGGAGGGGTTAGAAGTTTCTCTGATAACTCCAAGAGGAGAATATGGAAGTGCTAAGGAAGGTAAATAAATTGGGGTTTCCAGGTATTTACTGATCTTAACTTTTTTTTGTCTATTTTTCATGAACTCAGGTTTTTTGCTACAACACTTGTGCGGAGAACCTGCGTCAGGAGAAAATATATTTCGGCAGCAGGTGTCTGAAGCACATTCATCTGGAGAACACTTGTCTGGAGAACTCTTACCTGAAGGACACATATCTGGGGAGCGCCTGCGTGCCAGAGACTTATCTTGCTACAGTCTGTTCCAATTACCAGAGAAGGACTTTTCTGGTAACACAACACTACAGCATGTACTTGACTACTATGAAAGTATCTTTGAGGACACTAAGAACTTAACTTTGCCCGCAAAACAGAAACCCCGAAAAAGGCACACTCAGGTGAACTTCAATATACAAAATTTTTGCTAAGTGACTAACTCTAGAGTTATTTTCTTGAAATTCCAGCCTCCTGAAATTACTAGAAAGTCTGTCAGACTTATAGCGAACCCCAAGCACTTCCTCCTCAACCAATTCGACTCTGATAACAGCAGCTCATCATCAACATATTCACCTGACTACCTTGAGGAGACATTGGAGGACCGTGAGCCTAATAAATATAGACAGGACTCCTCACAAACAGATTTCTCCACTGAAGAGGAAGTTTTAGTTTGGGACCGTTACTACCGTTTCGGCAAGGATGCAAATACTGCTTTTACTGGCTTTGGAACAGCCACAACTGTTTCAATTCTCAAGAAATTACTAAATCGGAGACATAATTTCTCCCCCAGTTCAGTGATCTTGGAGATTGGCCATGGACTTTTTCCTTGTGCAACTGAACTATACAAACAATTTCGAACAGCTGGGCGTTATACCGGTGCTGAGATATCAACCGTGGCTAGCCGTGAAGCTCTCAAACAATGTCTTATATTGAGAAAGCTGGTCAAGGTAGGAAGTGCTGAGTTTGTTCAAGTGAAAGGTATGAACTATTTCGAACCAAACATATCCAAACAATTAAAGGCAAAGGTACTATTTTCAAAGCGCTCGGATAACGGTTCTGATTGCACATTTGCTGCTAACTCTGCACACATTGTATTAGCAAAAAGCACATTAGACTATTTCACGTCAAGGTGATTTGACTATAATTTAATTAAAACTACACAATCATAACATAATCCTAATAATGTCAATATTCCATAATCTTCATTGAGATATCTCATTCAAAACAAACTTAAATTAAACTAACAAAACCTACGGGCTATCATAAGCGGATTAAAATATTTTTTTTTACAGGCTAGATAAAAGTGGAAAATTTAGCACCTGGAAAGAAGATTTGAGAATATCTCCAAGCATAGTCGAACTGTTTGACTCACTCTCTGATGCATTACTACCACCCAATATATACCAGCAACCACAAGGCTATCTTATATTTATAGAACCAAAGTAAGTTTAAACACCTCCTACGAAGGTTTAAATCATTTTAACACTTAGAACTTTCAAAAAAAATACCATTGAACCTTTCTATTATGCGAGAATAATCTTTGAAATGAGGATTCGTAAGACAAACCAACACTTGGCACACGATTTTTATACATGCTTCTATAGCAATGAATTCAAGCTATACGACCACCTACTTACGATCTTCAAGACAATACATTCAGCAACATTCCTTTCCCAGACATCTGCACGCTTTCTACGCTTGGATAAAGTTTGCGTTTACAAGAAGGACCATGCATTGGGAATCCTTTTATCTCGCAGCGCTGAATCATTCAAAAATTTCGAGGAATTACGTGCTCACTTCAATAAAACAGTTAGACAACTACCTGAACTATGTAATCAATCTGACGCAGAATACCTACTCCCACTAACTGAACCTCAAAAATGGAGGAGTAAGAAATCTAAGGACATAGAGCGATTAGTTAGTTTACACCAAATGCTGGGATCAAATTATATGATGATGAGTGAATCACTTAATACTCAATAGGACACCTACAACTTATAGATGATATTAAATAATAAGATTTGAAAAACAATTTTAATAATCCAAGAACTTGATCAATTCTCCACTTTTTTTTCATAGCTTGATCTGTCTGTACAATGAACTTTGATTGACTGTAAATTATTATTAAACAATTTAGAATACTTCTAAACGATTTATCCAGCGAGCTTATGTTCTCGATCAATATGAAAACAACCAAATTCATGTTTTCAATACTTTTTTCCTTCGGAAAATTTGATTTATTTAGGGAGATGAAAAGATTAAAATTTGAACAGTTTTAGAATTTATCCACTAAAAAAGTAATAGTTGTGCTAGAAATTCCTGACTTTAACTAATTTTCTTTAGCTAATTAGGTAATTCGAACAATAATTGTCGTTATTTTTCTTATGCTCAATTGATGTAAATAAAGGTTATCAAAAAGAATTTATTATTTCAAGATAAACTGCTTGAGTTGTATTGTTGTATAATAGAAGTAAGATTGTAGTAAATAATGCGAGAAAACTTTACATGAATTCTTTGGAACATTTGCAATTAAACAATCTAATGAGTGAAATACTTTACGCAAAATAGACTAAAGCTAAATAAAACATTTTTACGCGTAAGCGTTAAAAACAACCGCTTAAATAAAGTTTCGTAAGCTCTACTCGGAAGGTATTATTACACAACAAAATCAAAAATATAAAATATCAGCGAAAAAACTTATAGTAATTTTTAAAAAAAAATGGAAAGGAAAAAAAAAATGTTAGGTATTTTATAGAATAAATTAAGTACAAATTTGTTTGATTTGTTGATATGATAGACGATAGCTATTTCAAGATTAATTTGAAACTGAAATAAAATTTTAAGAATTATACTAATATTATATTTAAATTGGATCATTTTAGAAAATTTTGTTAAAAACTATTTAAATAGGTACTAACTTTTAGGATAGAACCATAGGTTTATCACTAGCCCATCTGAAGAATAAATAAGTTATGAAAAATTAAAACCATATAGGAATATTAAAAGTCTATCATTTGTATAATTCACTAGTATGTGTAATCTGGACAGCAGTTGTTCTTTAGTATCAAAAATAAGTAGAATTGTTACTAGCATTGATTTATATTAAATGAATAAAGACTTACAATAGCCAGAAGAAATTTCCAATCAAATAGTGTACGGAAAAGATGGAAAATACGTAAAGCCATGAATCAGTTAATTGAATAACAAAACCAAGCAAAGGAACAGCCACAATTGCAGCAATCACACCGCTAGCAGAGCCCATGCCAAAAATGAAACCTGAAAGAGGTATATATTTTACAAGGTAATGGGATAGATAGAGTATGAAGAAACAAATTGGCGTTTAAGTGAATTATTTATAAGCCAGTTGCTTATTCCTGGCTCCAAAAATGGGAAAGAGGATTTCATAAATAAAAATTAGTAGCATATGTAGTTATTGACATTAAATATTTTAAGAATGAATAAACTCATAACAAAGCATGTAGCTTGCGAGTTAAGAGTTTGATATAACCTGCGAATTCGGGACAGATATCTAGTTGATTAACAGATATAGAGGCACAGCTCAATGCACTTGCAGAGCAACCAATAAAAAGAAATACCACAGCCTATCAAATAATATGAAAAATATCCAATCGTGTCTGGAATTTGCTATTATTTTTTGTCAATGTGTAAGCGCTTTTTTATTTGATATCGTATGGAGTGAGAACCAAATATTTCATTGTAAGACTTTAATAAGAATTTCAATCAATAATAAAATATTAAAGCGAATATAGTGGGTTTGATCTTGTCAAATAAGATTTTATAAAAATGTATAAAACACTTACCAGAACTTCACCCACATCAAAGAATACCATGCAAAACAGAAATAAAGCTGGGAAAATCATTGCTGTAGTCTTGAAAATCAAAGATTAAAAAATTGGTTTTTATATGGATGTAAATTCTATGCTGCTGCATGTGTAAAACTTTAAATGTTATTCATTAAAGATAAAAATCACATCAATCAGGAAGTTGATAGATTTCAATTCTTATATATATATATATGCACCTAGTAGGACATTAAATTTTCATTCACATGTTTCATCAGGATTGCCATGTATGCAAATATATTATATTCAAAATTTATATTTGCTAATAGCAATTCTAGTTGTAGTACGGGATAAATGAAATAGCGTAATTATGTGTGAATCAAAAAGAGAGTGTGAGTTTACAATTTAAGAATTGTATTTATAATGAATAAAAAATATAAATACGAGCGAAATAAAGATTGTGTTATGTATTAAGTTAAAAAGTACAGGTAAAGAGAAATAAGGGGAGTGTACAAGTCAATACTGCTTGATGAGTGTCAATATTAAATTTATAAAAAATAACATACCTGCAAAAAATTCCTAACATAAAGGACTCTATATCCTTTGTATATGAAATAATCAGCTATGAAACCAGCAGCGAAGCCGAAGATGGTTTGGCCAATATATGGAATAGATGTGTAGATGGAGAGTTTCTCAGGTGTAACATCATATTGCTGTATAAGACAATTTATTAGAAATATAAATATTAATAGATGAGAAGTAATAGAATGAAGCTATTTGAATAAAAATTCGTTAAACAAAACAATAGATAAAAGATCCCAAGATAGTTGTATGTGTTTCATTAATCAGAGTGTAAATGATATAACCTGTTTCATAAAGGTTGGTAGCCATGACACTAAACCTAGGATTCCAAATGAATTAGCGTATTGGCCTATAAGGATAGCCCAGACCTCTGTTCTGGCAATAAGTTTCTTAAAAACTTGCCAAAAATTGAGGTGAGAATATAATAATGGCTTTATGCTGTTTTTATTATGTGATACGTATTGTTTTTGAGCTGGGAATTCAACAGTATCAGAACTTTGTTTATCAGATGTATTTAGGTTATCATATGAATTTTCGTTGTTATAACCTCCAGTAAAAGGTGGATCCGTATTATTTAAAGAGGATAATTCGTTATTAAGGGCTGAAGATGCCTCGTTGTGTATTTTATCATTATTTGATTCCATTGACTGTAAATCAATAGTAGGAGCACCAATGATATTGGTTTCTTTTGCATTAATGTTTGAGTTATTAATTTTTTTAGGCTTGTTGTTGAAAATTTTGGGACGGTATAAAAAAGTTAAATTGTCCGCGTCATAATAGGCCCATAAAGGTAGCCAAGGGATACCAGCAGCACCGATGATGTAGAAAACATCTCTCCAACCGTATGAGGATGCTATGAAAGGCGCAGAAAAGAAAGCAGCAGTTACACCGAAATAGCTTGCCGATGTCATTACACTAACTACAGTAGACCGGTAGGTATATGGAATACATCGTGAAATTGTCGAATGGATTGCAGGGAACAGTAAACCCTAGTATGAAAGTTGGAAATGATAGAATTATATGATTACAAGTATCACTTTACATGCAATAATAAGAAAAAAAATTTGAAATTTTTATAGCTATAAAGCTTAAAAATACACAGGAATCATAAAATTCAAGTTGTGAAGATGAATATGTGCATACCTCAGCTAGACCTACTAAAATACGGATTATCATCATTCCGGCTATTCCATCATGTGAAGCGGTGAAGGGTGTGAGAATAGTGAAGAAGCACCAAATAGTAAATGAACAAGATATAATAAATTTGGAATCAAAGCGATCAGATAAGAAGCCTCCAAAGGACTGGGTTATAGCATATCTATTGTAACAAATGAATAAATCAATAAAAGATGGGGAGTTGGATTTTACTATATCTATTTTTCTATTGGTAATGACTAAATAAAAGACGTGATGAGCGAGTATATAAATGTGGGTTCATGAAATGGATTATGGTCTAGAGGTTTCTCGCGAGACATCTTTTTCTAAGATGGCACTGGAAAGTTATACTTGGGTTGTAGGTCCTATCTAAAGGTTATTGGATTTTTTTCTCGTTGAGGAGACGTATAAAGGAATGAAGAGATGTGGATATGGCCTAGCTACTACATGTTGGTATATAACACCGGAGTAGCTCCTGCGTGCCGTATACAAAATCTTATTAACTGAGCTTACCCTATAAAGAATCCTGTCAGTACCGTGCCTTGTGTAGATTCATTCCATTTGAATTCTTCGGCCATATATATGATAGTTGTTGAAATGATGGAGCGATCGGCATAGTTTATAGTAACAGCTAAGCTTACTAATACTGTGAAAATGAATACACCTTTGGCCTGATTAGCCATCTTGGATTTCCACCTGGAAGACAACATTGAGATGATATAATGAGTTAGTTGTGATGTTTCAGATGATTGAAAATAATTTTTAAAGTGAGCCAAATAAAAATTCAACTGAACTGCTTTTGTTATTAAAAAAAATAATATTCATGTATAATGTTGTATATTCATAACTAATATAATGAGTTTAAGCATAAAGTAATTTCTCTCATTATTTCATCATAGTTGTGAAAAAGATAGAAAGTGTAATGAATTTAATAGCCTAATTTTTCTGCCTTTAAAAAAAAATTGGCGCATTTTACTAATATGACATTCATAAAATTACTGCTTCTGCCGTTTTTATGTATGTTAATCCTGAGTGGTATAGTAATTAATTTGAAAGCTAAATTGATATTTGCTTTTTTGTGTAATCATGGAGTTGATGAAGTATTTGACACGTTAAAATTATGTTTTTGACTTTTTTTGTGTATATTAATTATAGATGTACAGTATTATTCGAGGTAAATATGAATCAAAATCTTTCTATAGTTTTCAATATTTTATTTGAGTAGTATAAACTATTACTCAAAATTTTATATAAACACACTTTTATTGATTAGCATATTATTCTGTATATAAATAGTTGCATTCATATTATTAATAAATGAGTAAAAGAATATTTTAAGCTTTGTGTCAAGCAAATTGTGTCTGTAAACTTTAGAATAATATCTAAAAACAAATCATAAGAAATATTATGATTTTAAATAGTTTAGACTATATAATTTACACTCAATGAATATTTGAAAACAAGTAGTTAAGCACTAACAAAAAGTTAAAATTAAAATGCTGCACAAATTTATTAGCTTATATAGACACACACTATCATTGATTAGCTTATATAGACACACACTATCATTGTTGATCGATTATCTCAAAAATTTTGCACACATGTGTTAGGCATGATATACACAGCTAAACGTGCTCCAAAAACACACACGCACCAAAAGTCCATAAGCTAAAGCAATCCACACAAAAAATCACGCACTGCCAAGAACACATACACGCAAAAACATATCAGGAACATACACCCATAACCGATAAGCCTAAACTATTAAATATACACAGGACCATGCCTATAAACAAAATCAAAAGCATACTACCCCAATTCATTACACACTATACACCTCTCAACACACAGCGCCACAACACACACCACTCACTCATATCTATATGTACATAGATTCCTACTACTCCTGCATATACAAGAATCATATGCACAAACACACACACACACACACACACACACACACACACACACACACAAACACACACACACACACACACAAACACACACACACACACACTCAAACACATTTACACATCACCCTATTAATACTAGTGCCCTACACACACCACACACAAACACTGAAATAGTAACCAATTATCAACTGCTTGGACCTGCTTGATTACAATAATTTATAATGAATAAAATTTCTAGGACCCTAGATTAAAGTTAAAACTTAGAATAATCTTTTAACACATCATAATTGTAAAGGAAAATGGATAAACGTGTAAATTAATAGTAATTATTAAATCAATGATAACTTACATATTATTTCCCTGCTAAGACATAATTTCTCTCACAAACAATCGGCCAATATGTCTCGAAGTAGAGGAGACATTACATCTCTTACAAGGCCCTTAGAGAATTTAGGACCTAATAGTATGATGGTAATATATCCTCGAAATTTTTGTTTCAATCACACACACACACATGTTTACACGCACAATACAAACTATACACATAAAACATGCAACTCACACACTACTCACACACACACAACACACATACATAATACCCACACACTACTCACACACACACAACACACATACATAATACTCACACACTAATCACACACACACAACACACATACATAATACTCACACACTATAGATGCGACATTCACACATACACATGTAAGCACACACATATATATACACCTATATGCACAAACACGCATACACTTACACAAACACACACATACACTCACCCAAACACACACATGCGCTCTTACACATACACACATGCACACACCCCAACATAAATAGGAACCTCAAACATATATTGCAAACACATTCTCATGAAGGCCTATTTATACACACGCACATATACACATACAAAGCATAAACACACTTGCACACAAACATATACACGAATACCCTGAACTTACCTTAAACCTCTCTCTTACTCAGAGAAATTTTGGAAATGAATCGTTCGATAATCACATAAAAAAAAATGTCCTCAGAGAAATGGGAAAAGCGAAAACTTCAGAGGTGAATTTACACATCAAAACAACCCCTCCTACAATAATTAAATACTGTACCTTTAGTTATATCACACATACAGATTACCCTTAAACACACCACCCTTATACATCCTAAACTTAGTCTCAAACAACTTATAAACACTAATTGTTCTAGTAGTATGAATGATCTCTTACCTACTCACACTATCCACCAATACATGCTACAAACATTACACACACATCTTCCCCATGCTAAATATAGATCCTAATTACACACTCATATTGATTCACCTTAAACACCCATCTTACACCCACACAGTCACCCTACACACACACACATATATATATGCACCTACCTTAAACACATACACAAACACATTATATTTTAAATAGCCTAATCAGGATAGGAACAGTTTACTTATTGAAATGCAGGAAGCCCTTAATGAGTGTCTTGCAAATACACAGGTAAGCACATAAAACAATTTTGTAAAATTTCGATAACTTTAATATAAATTTTAATGTGTAATTACAGTGTAAACCAAACACAACTTTGTTTGTTTAGTGAGATAATTTATACTCAAATAATATACAACTTGCACACTTTCACACACACTTTTATACAAACTTTCACACACATTTTTACACAAACTTTTAAAGAATATTTACACACTTAAACATAAACTTACACACACAATTTTACACAACCCTGTACACAAAAATTTATACAAACTTTTCATAAAATTTTAAACATAATTTTAAACAAACTTGTACACAAAAATGCACCCAAGCTTACAATTTAAAACATCATTATACACACACACACAATTTTACACACAATTTTATTTATAGAAACTGAGTAAAAATTGTTTCAATTCAACTATGATTGATGGCCTCAGTAATTTTGCAAATTGTTTAGAAGAAGAAAAAAATGTAATTAATAATAAACAATATAATATATTCAACAAAAGTATTTAATATATATTTGAGAGTATATACACACTCACACACCAATCAGAGGTGTAAAGCATGTTTGTAAAATCTTTAAAAATTTATATTAACACATTAAAAATATATATCTATATATAACATATACGTAAAATTTTACGAAACACTTCACACCCACACACCGATCAGATGCTTAAGACATGTGTGTATAACTGAAAATTATTACACATACATATATGTATAATTTTTATATTTATATTTTTATAGGAATTTGGTTCACATAAATTTGATTATAATAAGATGTCAACTCTAATTGAGGGTGCTTCTCGTTTATATGGGTAAAAAATTTGTTAAAAAATATATATATATGTGTGTGTGTTCACTCAATTTATATAATCAATATGACACATCTAAATGCTCTATTTTAGGTATCGTGTTGAAAATCTGTATGATCTTTCAAGACAGGTATATATAACATATGCTATTATACTTACACAAACATATATATACACACACATTTGAATATATAAAAACACCCATACATACTCACATATATATATATACATCTATACGCCCACATATAAACACACACATACATAAACACCTCAAGTTTAATATATAAACACACTAATTACCATGCACACAGACTTTGGTTAATATAGCACTTGGGCAGAAAGAAAATCGTTCTAATGGTACTGTAAAATATATACGGTACACACACACATATTTATATAGACATATCTATATCACGCACATACACACACACACACATTTTCATATTAAAATTAGGTATAAACAACAGTGAAAACTCACCACTTCGTAAGAAAGTTGGTAAAGATATAAACCTTAAGGAAGACGCCACATTATTGCCGGACAATAAATTTCTTATGACTTCATTTATAGAGGATAACAAAACACTTGACCCTCATTTTTTGTATGTTTTTACACACACACACATATATGTGATATACATTTATATAAAAACATACACATGTGTGATATACATACATATATAAATACATAAATATATATGTTATTAAATATATATTAAACACACACACATGTATATATATGTGATGAACATATATGTATATCAACACACACTCACACGTATATATATATGATTGACACGTATATATATATATATATATTTATAAATCTACACACACATATTT
>JADHZB010001406.1:0-11634 GCA_015657535.1 Nephromyces sp. MM_2019 | reverse complement strand
GCACACACCTAGCTGAGCAACACACACAGGCACACACCTAGCTGAGCAACACACACATTACTTGAGAAACAAAAAAAATATTCTCCAATGAAAATATGAAAAATACAATTATGTAAAGGTTTATACACGAAAAAAATGAGGGCCAAACTCAAGAGATAAGATTGAGCCGTGTACATACACCTAGTTAAAAAGCAGCGAGAAAAATCAGTAAGGAGTACGCACACACCAAAAATTTGGATTCCGACCTTTTATCTACAGTGACACAAACTTATCACCTGATGTAAAGCCTCAAAATGAGAACCATTCCACACTATATATAACGTAAAAGAAGCATCTTCAAAATAGAAAAAGCGTGTATACATTTCTCTTTACATACACTTGTAAGCATGAGGAAGCAGAGTTGCTTCTTGAGAAAAATATTCAGACTTTACGCAATATAAAAAAATGACTCGCAATCTTACACTGTCAAAATCAAGGTATCGCTGAACAGAGATACATTAGCTCGCAAAGAAGACAGTATATAACCTCAAAGCAACCAAGTTATGAAACCCAATATTTTGTTTGCAATCACTCTAAAATTTGTAGATTCAAGAATTTATATCCCTGAAAGAATTGCTTCAGCGTGAATGATACTATACTTATTGAATACGCAGAAGATTTGCAAAAATCGAAAAGCACTACAAAAAACTCACAAGGAACAAAATCATAAAAATCATTACAAAGAGGTAAAAACAGATTTGCGTAAAGAAAAATCAATTCGAAAAGGTTACACACACGGTACAGCTGTGGAACAGACGCAAAGAGTTATGCAAAAACACAAAGACTGACAAAAAGACAGATATACAAAGACGGACACACAAATATTGACAGAAAACATATGTACCTACACACACACGGGTTACTCCATTTCTAAATCAACTAAATCCAAAAATCTTAGCAAATTCTACACAAAAATCAAGCATACACAAGACATCCGAAAAATAGATGCTAGATACGTCTACTGCTATACCTAATAGAGGTTTTCTATCATATGAAAATCACTAAAAATCCCATGAAAAAGAGCTACTCTCATAAAGTATTCACTAGTTAGAGACTTGCTAAAGAAGAGAGGTGTCCGATTGACTCAATTTCTTTCAATGACGCTAATCATTGCGTACATGCACACATCTTAGTATATATAGATCATCAGTCTGTTAGCAGCCAGTGTATATTTAAAAACTGACAAGGAGAATACAAAAAGGGCTTATTATTCCTGAAATTTATACTCTCTGAATGAGACTATACATACACATTCAAAATGCGAACATGAACTATCGCAATGCAGATATATAGATATATAAAGTCCGCAGCAAAACAAGCCTGCATGCTCGTTTAATTGCTTCGCTTCCTTTCAGTGTAACAAAATCATTCATTGCAAATCATATCAGAATCGATACAGCGCTATCTCAAAGTTTGAAAGCACGAGCACACTCTATTGCGAGCAAAAATTGGGTTGATGTAAATGTAAAATAACATGTACAAAAAATACAGTGTATACAACCCTACTTACTGTCCTCTAATTGTATATTTAAAGACAAAAAGTTCTACAAAAAAACAGTGAGCCTAGACATTTCTAGTCTCTTGGGGGACTATTCACTCTCAATCTCACTGAAAATCCTCAAAATAAAACCAACCTGTTCAACGAAAAGTTACTAATTCTCTGGCGTACATCCATATGTGTATGTACATACCAAAAAGAACAAGAGCTGGAATATACTACAAACGCATATTTCATAAAAAACCACTAAAAAGATTGGAAAGATTTCTTCCAGAGCAGAACACACTTATTGAAACTCCTACTGTGTATACCAAATGGGTATAAGAGCGTCAAAATAAGCAGAAACTACTCATGTACGCTGCTGTACGTCACAGTTTCGGCAGCACGCACACAGGCATTCTATAGAACATCACAGATAATGCAAATACATAGAGCAAGCTCCATGCACGAAGCAGCGAAATACTCTAAAAAAACGCCAATACTGCCATGATATCACAAAGGAAGCCTCTGAATCATCACTGGACAAAGGCTGAGCCACTAATCTGCAAAAGGGACGGAAAGTGAGTAAACAAAATGAATTGGAGCGAAGCAAAAAGATAGAATTGAGAAGAGATATATATATATCGGAAGAGGGGAAAGTAAGAGGAGAGGACAAATGAGAAGATGTTTCACTCACTATCCCATAACACACGGCGCCCTGAAAAATTGCTAGAAAGCCCGCGAAATATCGGTTGGCATAGACACACATAGAAAACGATGAACATATTTTTAAAATTCGTCAAACATGCCGAAAATGCAAAGAGGAAATAATTCAAAAAGCTTCAAGATGTAGGCCGCATTCGGCACACTTGCCTTCAATAAAAAAGTATGATAGATACGTAAGCAAAAAGATGTAGTGCGTATGAACACGATTAAAAAGCCCTATTCTTACAAAAACAAGCCTCCGCAGCTCAAAAACTTAACATGAACAATTCTCAGGAGCAAAATACACAACGCTCCCACAAAATCAACGCATATACGCAGAATCGAGACAAGTTGTTAGCAGCATTACACATCTCCGCGTCGTTTTAAGTTGCGCACTCATCCAACATCCCACAAAAGAAACAATCTTCCGCATAAGCTGCCTATATTCGAAGTTCATGCAATGAACTGCAAAAAAACCATCTTCCATCTTGTTCAAACGACTTCTACTCAAAAACGACAACTCAAAACAAGCCATGCGATAAAGTTAGGAAACAAGTGTCTACCATGCATTGCAAAGTGTTCTCGAGGCCTCAAATGCCAACTCGACACAAGTCCTTCTTTTCACCCACCAACTCTGGATAACCCTCAAAAAAACCAACCACACGACCCACCCCCACCTTTCACGTCAAAACTCTTTGGCTGTGGATTCAGGCAAAAAAGTGAAAAATCCACCAGAAGCACTACATTCATACTGCCTCACATCCTTTGCTGCATATCTAAAGGAAGAAGATCAACAGGCTTCACCACTTTCCGCCAACGGTTAGACCAAAAAACCAATCGTGCGGCTATTACCAACCAGTATGCACAAGAGCAACTCAAAACTATCGGATTAACTCATCTTCGGGATTTAAAAGCATACTTGCATCTTGCCCCAAAAATTTCCGCTTCTAAAGCACAAGCAAGTGAGTAACACCGCCATACAAACATTCCCCAGCAAAAAACCATTTCCTTACATGACCGCTTTCAAAAGAAAAAAACCCTATCAATATGGCTTACCTATCTGAAAGATCGCCGTTATTCATAATTCAAATTGCAGTGCACGCATAAGAAAAGCTATTTGCGTAAGGAGGCTAAAAAGTCAGCTCCTAGACCACTAGAATGACATAAAAATCCACGGAAGTTACGGAAATAAACAAAACTCTTGAAAAACGATGAACGAGTGCCGAGTAAGGTGAGCGCACATACAAGAAAAGACGGTACTATTCAGAAATTCTATTCATCATACATTGGGACTAAAACCTAAATAACGTTGACAAAGTGTATTATTCGCCAAGGCCTCAGAAGAGGGTGATGACGCAGGAAGAGGCTGGTGACGAGAAGCAAGCGCACAAAACTATAGAATCAGCGGTTGCAGAAGACAAGGGCACGCAAGTATTCGGAGAACGTGAATTAATATGTGAAGTGGGTCGCTGTGTGTTGGTGGTGCGCTCACACTATCTGAGATGCAGGGGAGGAGAGATATTCTTATTCGATAAACATCAGTAGCCTACAGGGGGCGGGCAGTCGAACGCAAAGCAGCAAAGTAACTCAGCGGCGTAGGGGAGCCTCGAAACATCAGGAGGAATACGAGCGAAGAGGGGGGACGGGCAACACACACTAGCGCATTGAAATAACCCCGCTCTTGGATGCGTTGTGAATGGAGATGAGAGCATGTAGTGTTGTGTTTGTTATACGGGGAGTACTTCGCTCAACGCCATCAAAAGATACTAAAAGGCACCCAATACAACCTTATAGACAACCAAGATGATGGTTGGCTTCCAGCGATCTACCCTTGTGCTCAAGACACCTGCCACAAAGCTGATGAAGTGCAAGTCGTTTTTGTTTTTTCTCGCATGAAAAGAGGCAGAGGGGGAGCATAAAAGGCTGCTTGGGCGCTGAAGTTCAAAGATAAACTAGTTTTTGCATTAATCAAGATGCAGCAAGGTATGAGGGGGTTATTTGAGACTCCTTTACGGCAGTTTTGAGAATTCGTGCGTGCTTGGGGCGTACATTTACGTAGTTTATATATTAAGCGCACAAGTCCGACAACATTTCTAATATTTAGAGTCGTGTTGACATTAGGGCAGCTCACATATCTCGATTGGAGTAAAATGGGGTTAAGCATGCTAGTATCTTCTAGAAAGCGCACAGTGGGTGCACCCCGGCGTACGGAAATTGTGGTGAGGGGGCTGGACTGCTAGAAAGCAACAGAGGTATTGAGAAAGTGACGAATATTCGTGTAGCAGGGATAACATCTAGTAGATGTTATGCAGTCTTCGAAAGGTCTGTTTGCTTTTAGTAGGATTTTGCAGGATTGTGGGTAGAATAAATAGCAAGTAACTTCGTAGTAGAGTCACAAGGGTGAATGACTGAGGTTAGTAAAAACACAGGACGGGCATTAGATACTGTCTAGCAACGTAGGAAATTTAAGACAAACAACAGAGGTTGAGTGAGATTTGATAAGAAGCTCCATGATAGGCTGCATTACGGAGTTTCAGCCAAATAAATAAGTAATTAAGACTTCAAAACTGGAAAAATGATTTTTAGCGTGGCCGTTCCCTGGTGGAGAGGCGTGCGATAGAGCCAGTGGATTCATCTTAGAGAAGAGTTTGAGGTGAGTAAACACAGACGATATCTTCTTGGGAGTAAACCGCTTATAGCTTCTTTAGCATGGCTTATTACTGTATAAATTTGTCGCAGTAACTCGAATAGCAAAAGCGAGGAAGCAGTAGTTAGTGGCGTTGAGGATGCCTCCAGCCGACCGGTAGAAGAATATTGGCTTTTGAAACACCTGCCATTTCTGCTCAAAGTTTTGGTCTGAAAAGGGATTGATATGTAGGGTAAAATCCTGAATGACGTTTTCAAATATGAGCTTGCCCGAATTTTTGTGCGCACTCTCCGTTGAAATTCGTTTTGACATTGTCTTGGGTGCTACCCTGCAAAATTGATCAGGCACCCTCAGTGCTCTCGCCCTACCCAAGAGTTTCAGACGGATTTTTGTTCTGCCACCACATCTCTCCGACCCAAAAGATACAGACGCATCTATTTTCAAACCCACCTCTAAAGCAAGTGAAACAGACAGATGCTTTAGCTACCAAACCTCTATGCTACCGAAAGTTTACCGTCTCTCTGCCACTTTCGCTGGCGGACACTGGTGCCCTAGAAACAGTAACTACTTCAAGCTTTCTCGATATCCTTTCAAGCTGCCTCCCGCCAGGTACCTCCTTCAAAGGCCCCTTCCTCAGATTGTCTAGCGGCGCCGACTGCTTCCTTAGTCACACAACATACCCAAGAAAAAAGAGTTTCCTTCCTCATGGAGTATACTACGGAAAAAAAGCATTGTGCTTTTTGTACGTTTATAGTAACAATAAAAGGATTTCGACTAGCAACTCCAATCGCATGAACAGTACAAAAATATGACACTGCGAATTTTTGGATTGTAAATGACTTCCCCGAGCCCCCCAATCGCGAGGCAGCCAAGAGCATCTTAGGGGTGAGACAACTATACGCTTCATTTCACGGAGAATGGTATAGAAAATAGGTGGCTACCGCATTACCCTCCTAGGGTATGTGTATACTCTGGAAACTTTCTCCACAAACTATCGTATATCAGAAAGTTTCACATTGTCTGCAGCGCCTGCCAAACCCCATTGGTGTAATGTAATGCAGCTTTTTTATTAAATGAAAGTTGTGCCGGCAAGACGCTGAGAAGTTCAGGACTTTTCGCTTGGACTGCCTCGGTGCCGTGACACTCAAACTATTTTCTATGGAGCGGCAACTTTCAAAAATATACTCCCACCAGAATAATCAAGCCCAGAAAAACATGATTTTGGAGTGACTGCGCTGAAACCTTCGAAATTCACCACATTTCCCTGTTTGCTTGCTCTTATCTGGTTTCGTGGTATTAATCGAGTATAAATGAAGGTAGGCATACATTCACCACAAAGTATGCAATAAGAAAAATGCAGACCTATTGTTGCAGATTCCGTCGCAAGATGTGACGCTTTTAAGTCCTACGCTCCTTAATGAATACTAATTAAACATTTTGTGCTTTTAGTATATACTGGTACTTGAAGTATATACTGGTGCTGTTAGAACACACTTGTACTTTTATTATATACTGGTAGTTTTAGTCCACACGGGTACCGTTAGTATAAAGCTGTCCTTTATTACATATTTGCACTTTTAGCAATCACTGAGGCAGCGCGCGTGGTACGCATACCAGGTGTATGCGGCATAATTGGGTTCGTAGAATGCGACTGCGGCATGGCTTGCCAAAGTATTCATAGAATCTTTCTTGAGCATTGGAACTCAAGGCAAAATAATAAGCAAGGAAATAGCGCTCGAAAAGTATGCGTGATAGATAATCCTCTATAGAACAAACCACAAGGAAACAGCGAATTTCTCCGCAGAATGAACTAAAGTCGTATTTTCTGCGTCAGAAAGACGACACGGTGTACTGGGGGATGACACGGGTGAGTCTGTAATTCGTCTTGAGTATCTATTTTCAGTTAAAATAAGTTGAAACAGAGCGCAGATATTTTTTAGGAAATATAAAGTTTCAAACTCTTATTTAATCACTGTAGAAGTATCGATAAAGGCATAGATGGATATACGCACGAAGGCGTCCGTAAAAGTATATATGGATACATGCAAGGAAGCATCGATAAAGGCTTAGATGGACGCCTGCGCTGAGTAATGCATATTAAGTTGTGTACTATCTTTATGGGATAAGCGAGATCAAGTTTCATCGTCCCTTGTCGGTTGCTACTTGGCAACACGTGATGGCCGTCAAAATTAAAGGGTTCATAGGAGGACGAATGAACTTTCCCCACAAGCAAGCGAACTAGGATATAAATATTAAAGTGAATTCACTTAATTTTTTGTGCACGAGGAATAAAAGCAAAAAAAACCTCTTATGATAACGATTCCTCGATAAGCAAGCGGGAAAAAATAGTTGCATTACATAGGTTTTGCACTTTTATCAGAACGCAAAGCGGAGCGCTTGAATTTACTACAATCCAGACATCAGAAAAGACATACAAACCAGCGGCAACCATTGCCTCACGAAGGCATTACAACTTCACTCTCCATTCAAGTTCTCTCAATACCCCGAGTCATACTCTCTCAACAAATCGGCATAAAGTCGAAAAACAGAAAACAATGGAACGAGGGTCATGAGATGGGAAGCTCGGAAAAACAGTAAGATAAAAAAAAGAGGCGGAGGCTCGTGCGTTTATGTATTCTGCAAGTGCGCACGTAATATACATTTTTGTTAGTTTACGCTCTATCAGCAGCAATTTTTAGCAATAAAAAAGCTCAAGAAATGTAGCGCTGGCAGATGACGCAGTGCAAATATAATTTGGGAGAATCTATTGGTACAAAGCGATGCTATCAAAAGGATAAACCCATTTTTAGAAAAAAATCAAAAGAATTTTGAATAATATGTAAGAGATAAACATAATTCGAGAAACAGGGTAGAATCTCGTCAGGTAGTCAAATCTGGTGAAGATAAATTAACGTATAATTCATGTCTGAGAAAGTACTCAATATATCAGGTAACCATTGCAGAGAAAAATAGATATATTTGCTGCTTCAAAGATTCAATAAACATTTATACAGAAAAAATCAACGACTAGCAAACAAGGGGCACACAGCAAGTCACCAAGAGAAGGCTGGTCGTGCTCTACTCTTCAAGGGTGCTTACTCCCAAAATAGCAGAAATCGTGCTTTATTTTAAAGGGAAAGCGGCAGTTTTTACTTTAACTAAACACTCAGAAATAAATGCCTGGAGCTGCGTATTTTTAGAGCAAGAAAGCCTCCCATTTAAAAGAATTAATCACCATAGCAGACCAATTACATACACAAGTGCTACTGCAATAGAAGATGATATTCAGAAGGTGATCAGAACATGTTACAGATATGAAAACAGTACATAGACATAATGCAGGATGTAACCTAATAGATATTAACCTGCCAAGGATGCAACGAAGCCTATTTTTCAGATCAAGACGGTGTAACCGTGAAAAAATTGCATATCTAAGCATATCATAGTAGGGACAGCATTTATACACAAAGAAATACTTCTTAGCGAAATCACTCGATGCATACTCGCACCAACTAGAATCCCATGAAAATGCAGTGCCTAACAAAGGAGCTATAAACAATAACTACAGCAGCACACGAGCACTTGTTGCCTGCAGATACCTACCTTGAAAAAAACAAAGATAAGCCCAGGAGCAGCATACAGGGGTGTGTGTCAACTCACAAAAAGCACCAAAGCACTGTAGATACACTGGCATCAAATAACAAGCACAAAGGCATAGAAGCGCACAACTTATCAAAACCATACGCATACACCCTACACTGTCTGCAATACCTTATATACAACAAAATCTATTGTCTGATAACAATATTCGCTGATATACATCCTCATAGTGTACATCATCATGTGGAAGCTTTATGAAGACTAAATTTGCATATTTTTTTATTCTATTTCATCATAGTAATAACAAGAAAAAACGGTAAAACATCCGCTAGCAAAAGTCAAAGCAAATGGAGCTGCATCAAATACTACATCTAAAATATATTTTTATCTTCAAGCAATGCATTTTGAAATATAAATCAAAGGCTGTAGATTTCTTCAACAAGAAGAGGTATTTTATCCCGGAAAAATGTATATTGATTTCGCTGCCCTTAAAAGAAGCCTAACACCTCTTGGAGACCTATAAGCGCGCATTTAGTAGATATTCCCGAGCCCCTTACATGTTTACAGCTTTTTTCAGCATAGGTAAGCACCTTCGTGAACCGCTTCGTATGCCTGCGTGCGTCAAGCTCCTTGCGCTCGTGTGAGTGCTTGTGCAGGCAAATTTCTAACTCTATATAGCTAATTCGCTTTTCTTGGCGTATTATTTTAAATCTTCACTGGCTGAAAATCTCAGGATGCTTCTTCTATTACTGGTTGCACTTTGAGCATAGATGTTTCGTGGACTGCATATTCAAACTAATTTGTTACTTGGCACGAGGATTCTTGTGGGGATTTCTTATTAGAGCTTCTTCCTCGACATGCTGTTGATCATTGCTATTTTTTCAGATGGCTTTTACATGCACTATTTTCGTAGATATAACACGAAAACTTCACTAAATTCTTTTGTTTTTCTAAATTAACGACAATTTTACGACATTGTCAAACTTTGTAGGCAAAAAATCGGGGAAAATTGCTTCAAACAAAACGGAGTCGGATAATCTTTTTTATCGCTTCTTCTGTTATGGTAGCGTTCCGGGTTATTCTGCAGTAAACTAGCTTAACCTAGGATTTTACATCCACACGCTAGGTAACTTAAGCAAAATTACAGGGAAAATTCTATCTGGGACTTTGACCGCCTTAAATATTAAAGAGTAAAGCAACTAGAATCCTTGACAAGCGATAGAGTACACTCCAGGAAAATCCAAGAGTAGAAATTTCACAAAGCGCATAGCATGTTTCATCGAAAGCCTTCTCAATACGACTACCTAGAAAATCTCCCGAAACGCAGAATAGCTGAGGAGACACACACACGCACCACAAGAGGAAAAGAAAGGAAGGAAACAGAAAGAATGAGAAGGTAAATTCAGCCTCAACAGACACACACACACACACACAGGCACTTTTAGGGAAGAGTAAAAAAAAAGAGGTGATTATGTGGGTTGTGTTTGTATGCCAGATAGGAGGGGGGGGTTTGCTTCATCATAATACCATGTAGCACAATCAGTAAAGATTTACTAAAAAAATGTGCGTGTACATACTTTTGTTTTAAAAGAAAAAAAAAGAGATGCACACAGAATTATCAAAAGAAATCAAGGAGATGAACACACATAAAATCGGAGGTATAATGGTGAAGATAGGGTTAGCAAGGACCACACACACAATAGCCACTCTCTCATATGACTGAATTTCCACACACTACGTGAAAATGCCTCAATTTCCACACACACCATCATAACATGCAAACTCAAGAACAAACATCAAAAAAACCTACAAATACGCACACACACACACACACACACACACCTCATCCTGCTACTCAGTGAAGCAAAGCTGTGCAGCATCAACACAGTGACAGCCTATTGTGATGTTTTGAGAGTTGAGACACCACATTAGTATGAAGCTGATGAAAACATCAGAAACCAGGCAAATACCGAATAACAAAGGAGAAACTTTCAGATCTTGACATTTTCTTCATAATGACTGTACATACACTTGACACATACATTACTCTTCATTCTCAGGGCAAAACATTCGAGATAAAATGAGCAAAAATACAGAGAAAATCTCTGGAATAAACGTAATACTCTAATCTTCAGCAAAAATCTTCTTCTAACGAGTAAAAATTAGCTTACCATAAGCAAGGGGTGAATGAATGGATATCTACTCACTGATTTCTTAATGCCTGTCCATCCTAGGGAATTGCCCAGCTAAGAGGAGAGGATAGCGTGAAGATTTGATTCATAAAAAATACACACAATGATGGTAGCACACAAGAAAGGCAGCACATATGCATGGCACTACACACAGAAGGTTCTACATATAAGATGTTCTACACACTGAAGGTTCTACACATAGCAGATGCTTCACACAGCAGACACCACACGCACACCATGCACCACATGCACCACACCCCGCCATACACTCTGTCGCACACACACATATTCATATTCACCACACATCAGCAAAAAGCGCAGCACACTACTCACCAGCCCAACTCCAGACTGCATATCGTTCAGGGGGTTACCCTTTGCTCCACCCCACGTACAGCTAGGCTCACTCAGCGTATGCATCGGGTAAATATTAACACACACAGCATGGTACTTGAGATTTACAATAGCCTCTGTTAAAGCCTGCACACAGAGCAAAAAGAAACCCAACTTTCACACGAGGCAACGAGACAAACTCATATAGAAGGGTGATACACTCAGATACACACACACACACACACACACACACACACACACACACACGCAAAAACAAATCAAAACCGACAGAATTTCAAGCTTTTCAATCTCTCCACAATCTCAAGGATTCCCACAGTCCATACATAGAAATAACAGCATTTACAGGCTTCATTGCAGTGTATATACAATAACTCTTTACTACAAAGTAGGCAAGTTTAGCCTATATCCAGCCTCTTCATAACTCTTTTTCCACTGCTTAAATCTTTAAGCCTTATCTTCTCTATATACTCCTTGAAGTAGACGGGCTATTCATTCTCGATAAATCGCTTAAAAACTCATTCACACACTAAAAGAATAGCCTAGCATTAGTCTGCTTCAATATGGGTGAAGCCAAAAAAGTGCCAAACTATGTGTGTTGGCCGGTGAGTGTGTTACCGTGCTTT